>BGPR01003176.1:134052-146208 GCA_013235015.1 Araneus ventricosus | reverse complement strand
TGACAGAATTTAAATGAATGCAATGGGGAAGTTCAGAATTTTTTTTTTCTAATCTATTAAAAATGCTTCAAAATGAACAATAACATTAACAAAAATTTCTAAGCAGTTGTTTTTATTTCTTTTATTTGCAATCAAAGTTCGCCTCTCAGATGACGCGGCAAAAACGATCCATTTTGGCGAGAAGCGGGTCTGACGTCGCATGTGTCCAAGCAGGGGAGAGCCAACGCCTCCTATATAGGAGGCGTTGGTCGAACTCCAAAACATGGACCTTGGGGGAAAGGGCTATTTTGTTTATGTGTTTGAGA
Source organism: Araneus ventricosus (assembly GCA_013235015.1). Lineage (NCBI taxonomy): Eukaryota > Metazoa > Arthropoda > Arachnida > Araneae > Araneidae > Araneus > Araneus ventricosus. The sequence goes on along the minus strand of BGPR01003176.1, from coordinate 145,903 downwards.
GAAGGAGTTCTTCTTTGCTTCTCTGCCACACTTTCTGGGGGGCCCAAATTGTCTTCTGTTTAAGGGGCCCACTTGCCATCGGGCAAGCTGGCAACCTAGCCAGTCCGCCACTGAACGTTTCACTACAACTGAAAATAGCCGTCCAGGAAGGCTCCCGGTCGGACACTAACGTTGTCTGATCGGGAAGTACGCCTATTTCGTCGACATATTCGTAAAAATAGGCACATGACAGTCGCAGACCTAGTCACATGGGCTAGACAAGGTTTTGTAAAGACCATTTCCGAAGCATCTACGCGTCCATATATCAAAAGGCGCGGCTAGGCATTCTAAAAAGCGAGATGTAAGCCATCTCTCACTTCATCGAATAAATGTCGGGTCCCTGTTTTAGATTGGCCAGCAGCAAGCCCGGATCTCTCTCCTATAGAGAATATTTGGAGAATTCTTAAGAGGAATATGGTTCAGCGTCATCCCGCAATATACAACAGTTACAAGATTATCTGCGGCAGGAATGGGAGAAAATTTCTACAGACACCTTAAGCCGTTTAGTGTCGTCCATGCCTAAATGTCTTGCTGCGGTTATCCGCCATAAAGGTGACGTCACCTCTTGATAATCGAACCGAACGAACATTTTTGACTTTAGTTGCGCAAGGAAATACACTTGCACCGTTTACCATAGCTATCTGTTTTGTTGCAAACTAACACAAATACTGTTACAATGTTGTATTCAACGTAACAAATGTTAATAAAACGTTTCTTTTGCATATACGTTTCTTTGTGTTTCTCAATTTCCTCATTTCAAGCTATTTCTTACATGAACGAACTTCATTGACGTTGACGTTGTAATTTCAAATCTGATATTCCAATAAAAATAAAATAAAGTATTATTCGAAATAAAAAAAAAGCAATAATCCTGTAACTCAAGCAAATATGCAAGATGATCTCTAATATTAATAAAGATGAATGTCTGTCTGTCTGTGTGTCTGTTGGCGGTGTACAGAACAAACCATAGAACATAGAACTACCAGATTTGGCATAGATATACTTTGGATGCTGAAGATGTGCACCTCGGAGCCGTTTTATTAAAATTTTAATTCAAATTATTCAAAAATTAAACCAAATTTCGTCGATTTTTGCCAATAACTTCTGAATGAATTGATTGACAAAGAAATTAATTTTTCATGTCATTTTAAAGAGCAAAAAAATATCTTTCCAATGATACCAGTTTTAGTATTGTAGAAAATTTTATCTATTGTTTATAAATTTATACCGGGTAAAAAACCAGATCGGCTAGATTTTAGGTCCGATTAAACTAAAATTTATCAAGTTACGAAGATTTGAATTTCATCATCTTAGCCGAATCAACGACAACCGTGTCGTCGAGGTGTCTGTTGGTTGCCGGGTTACTGAAAGAGTCTTTATGAACAGATAAATATTGCCCAATGGATTGATTTCCTGTAAAAACAATATTAATAAAAGAAAAAATTGTCTATAAACGGCGGTTTTTTTTTTTTATAATAAAACGAAAATCGGTTATTTCAAAAACCGGTTATTTTGAGCGGTTATAACCGCCAGGCTAAAACCGAGGTGAAAAACCTGATCATGGACCGAAAACCGGTTATTTTGAGAGGTTATAAATCCTCGCCAGGCTAAACTGAGGTGAAAACCTGAATAACCGAAACCGGTTATTTTGGAGGTTATAACCGCCAGGGCTAAACCGGAGGTGAAAAACCCTGAATAACCGAAAACCGGTTGTTTTGAGCGGTTATAAACCGCCAAGCTACCGAGGTGAACTACCCCAGGATAACCGAAAACCGGTTATTTTGGCGGTTATAGCCTAGGCTAAACCGGAGGTAGAAAACCCCTGAAAACTGAAAAACCGGTTATTTTGATGGTTATAACTCGCTCGGCTAAACCGGAGGTGAAAAAACCTGCATAACCGAAAACCGATTATGCTTGAGCGGTTATACCGCCAGGCTAAACCGGCAGGTGAAAAACACTGAATAACAGAAACCGTTATTTTGAGCGGTTATAACCGCAGGCTAAACTCGAGGTGAAAAAAAACTAACTTCAACTCGAAAACCGGTTATTTCAAAAAACTGTTATTTTGAGCGGTTTTAACTGCCAGGCTAACCGGAGGGAAAAAAACCCTGACTAACCGAAACCGGTTATTTTGAGTTATAACCGCCAGGCTAAACCGGTGGTGAAAAAAACCTGAATAATGCGAAATCGGTTATTTCACATAACCGCGCTCCCTACATATAGGTGCCGAGAAGAGGAAGTCATGAACGGGACGAAACAAAAGACAGAAAAGGTCTGACCACGACCACCGGCCGAAGAGCGAGCGTTGTTTGGTTCACCATGAACTTATGAAATGTTCATTTTATGATCTGCATTTTCAGACCAAAATTAATCTATGTGTACATAGAATTGTAAATTTACTTAGAATATGTTTAATCCAGGTAGAACCAGGCTAGGTGGTTATTACTGACAGCTTTTTGATTAAAAAGCTGTCAGTAACACACATGGTTAGGCGGGCAAAATAGTCAGATACGCCTAGAAGATGAATGTGTGTGGCGTCAGGAAACCCCGTGGATTCCGACGAAAAGAATTTTACTGGCGGATTTAAAAATCGTTCGTTTGAACTGATATTTTAATTTTAATTTTAATCATTTTAATTTTTAAAAAACGATTCAGACATAAAGATAATTTTGTGTATTATAATATTTTGTATAAAAATATATTTTGCACTAAAACTATTAGACATGAAAGCATTTTCATCCAATGGTGGAGCCAGTGGGATGTCTGGGGGGTCAGGGCCCCGATGTCGGAGATGCCGTAATGTCGGGGCAAATTTTTGTATCCAGCTCACGCAACGGGCTATTCAACCAGTAGACAAATAAAGATCTGGCAAACATTTTAGAGGGTCATCATCTTACCCTCCCTTTATACAGCAGGTCATGCCCCCTGTCTGGGAGACCCTGCCGCCCCGTCGGTCGGACTTTAACACCAGTCTTGTTTTTATCCCGAGCAACAACGGGTATTTCAGCTAGTATTATAGAGGGTGCCCACTTAAATAAGGGCTATCCCCTATAACGTCAGAACGTCGACAGTCATAGTCATGAAAGTAGTGTCTTGGTATAGTAAAACGTCTATGCGCTATGCGATGAGACGACTTACAACACCACCTGTTGGCAAACTCCAGAGTTAGTGTTCGTATCTTGAAAATGATACAAAATAAGGAGAAAATTTTAATTACAAAGTTGTAGAGCGTAATAGATTTAGTACAAAAAGACACCTTGTGTATATTAATACTAAGAACAGAATGTATAAAATGCACACTTGATTGGTCGCGATTCCCGAAACTGTGACGTCACAAAACGGGTTAAGAAGAGAAAAAACAATTAGTTATCACAAGATACCTTTATTTTCGGTATTCAAAGTGCTCTCCGTCATCTACAACAGCGGTTCCCAACCTTTTTAGTTTTGAGGACCACCTGTTGTGTAAAAAATAATTTGAGGCCCACTAAATATAATATGCAAGCAAAACACACACACGCACATATCTATATATGTGTGTGCTTTCGTGCGTGTGTGTGTAAGAAACAACAATGACAAAAACAAGATAAAATGAGAAAATTTAAAAAAATTGAATAATGGAAAGAATATTATATTAAACCGCTCATCAGGAGGGGGGAATCTTCCCACTGATATTCATAGTGCTTTTTTTCTGCTAATAGCTAACGAATAAACGTTAAAATAAGAAGTTATCTCCCCAAAAAGCACCAACCACAAAGCAATAAAAGACATTTCTAGACTGAAAAGGAGGAATAAAATTTTCAAAGTTTTATATTTGTTTTCTTTTATATCATATACATATAGAATTAAAAATATATTGTTTATAAAGCAAAAAAAAAAAAAAAAAGAGTGAGTCTCTTGAAGTCCCCCTGACTTGATTAGACCACTAATAGGCTATCCGAGGCCCACAAGTGGGCCGCGGCCCATAGATTGGGAACCACTTATCTGCAATACAGATGTGAGCCCTTGTTTGAATTTCACTTTTAACACGTTTTTGCCTATAGTTGGTGGGCTAGCACAAGCGACAAATAATGCGTCATCGAAAGACAGCAAAAGTCGCATACGCCTGCTGTTTCAGTTTTTCCCACAGGAAAAAGGATAATGGGGTCACTTTTTGTCCGAAAAATAACATTTTCTCCTCTTGTCCATGTCTTGCGACGTCACAATTCCAGAAAATGAGAACAAACAAATGTGCATTTTAAGCGTTCTGTTCTTCGTGTTAATGTGCACAAGCCTGCCTTTTAAAACTAAATTGATAACGCTCTACAACTTTGTAATTGACATTTTCCCTCTATTTTGTACCGTTTTCGAGATAGGAACGCTAACTCCGGAGTTTTCCACGAGGTGGCGTTGCAAGTGGTCTCATCGAAGAGCGCATATACATTTTACTATACCTAGACACTATTTTCATGTCTATAACTGCCGTCGTTTTGAAGTTGGGGGAGGGGGTTCTTATTTAAGAAGTCACCCTGTATAAGAAGCTAAAGTTCAAAGAATTTTAATTCCATTTGCTATTTCTTATGTGTGCGAAGCTGAGTTTTTGGCATTTGCTGTCAAATCAGTATGGAAAAAAAAAATGAGGGCAGTGTAACTAGTTTAATTCTACGATTTGAGAAAATGTTTCTTCATCAACAGGCTCATCCAACCCTTATTGACAAAGCGAAGCGATGTCCCTTTTTAACTCAAACGTTCGGCATTTCGTCTGTTTGTCTGTAAATTTGTTTGTTATGCAGTCGCCACCAAACGCGTTGTTCGATTTTCTTCGAATTTTTCATGAATATTCCTTGAAGTCATTAAAAACGACGTATATGCAAGGATTTTTTCGTTTTTTTTCCATTCCGTTTCAGATGGTGGCCGTTTTAATGGTTCTTTCTCATGCTATGCTCACCCTTTTAAGTATGTTTGCCTAACGATTCTAGCCAAGCAGTTTATGCTTTACAAATTTGAAGAACATCATCTATTATTTATGTAATTTTTTTTGCGTGTTAGTCGCGATAGTTTACATTTTTTGTTTGTTATAATTTTGGAATTCTATTCATAATGCCTCCAAAACTATCGATAATAGCAAATGACTGTTGGTATACAAGGATAGCAGAATAAACTGAGAGCACAATACTGTTGGTTTGTACTCATTAGTTTTAGTTAGAAAAACAGAATCGATACAATGTTGAAAAATACATGTTGAGTTGAAAAATATATATTCACACATTTAATTTTTTAGCTTTCTTAACAACGTTGTCGAAGTAACTTGTTTTATGTTTCAAGTATTTGCTGGATAAATCCGTTGGTATGAATATAATGTTTAACGGTTGTTATCCTCACATTTAAGTGAAATTTTGTAAATACTGTTAGAAGCAGAGACTCGTGTTAATAATTCGCATTAAAAAAAAGTGGAGGGGGGGATTAACCTTTAAAGATTGCGATGAAGAATAGATGATAGTTTTTTCCCCGTTTGGGATGAGCGGATGTGTTATTCAAACTTGCAGTCCACGAAGGGAAAGCGGAAACGAAAGTAATCAAGATAACAAATACATCGCTCGTGCTGCCATCTATTTTCACGAATGTAAAAGTTTTAACTCGTTGGTATCGTTTTAACTGAAGTCGAAAATGGGTTTTCATCTCGGAAAAAATTTGCGGAGAGGAATAAAGTTTTAATACATACACTCCATATGTAATAAAACTTTATTTTGACAGAATATTCAGCCATTTGTGATGTCACCCAGACAAAGTTGCAGTCGCGAAATATTCCGCGAATGGTGTAAATGGTTTAAAGATCAGTTGCTTGCAGAGGTTTTAAATATTCGAACCGAAATAAAGCTGTAGATTTAGAGAAAGGAAAGGATTTGATGACGTCTAAATGGTTTCTAGCCGCTCATTCATGTCCGCTCCATTCCATGCAAATGGCGTGGTGGTACTCCCCACCATTCTATTTTCTAGCCCACCCATTTAGACAGAACGCCGCCTCATGCCCCTGTGACTGTAACCATTACGGTTACTGAACCAGTTAGGTGGGCAAACACCCATTTATACAGGTCATTCACGACAGCTCCACGCAACGCAAATCCATCCACAACCAGTCACTCCGATCGCCTGCCACTCCTTCTCCAATTTTCTCAGTGAACCGCACACTGCAAGCCACTCCCATCTCCCGCCGTTTCTATGGCCCGGCAGCCCAAATGGAGCAATGGATATTGAGACAGGTTGGATATTCAGTCTCCCGTTCCACATCTCTCCAATTCTGACCGGTTTTTTTATGACCCGGCCGTCCAGATGGAGAGATGAATATCCAAACTTGTTGGATATCCAACATTCCGCTCAACACCGCTCCAATTCTGGCCGGATTTCTATAGCCCGGCAGTCCAGATGGAGCGATGAATATCCAGACCAGATGGATATCCAACCTTCCGCTCCAATTCTGACCGGATTTCTATGGCCCGGCAGTCCAGATGGAGCGATGAATATCCAGACTGGTTGGAAATCCAACCTCCAGCTCACACCACTCAAATTCTGTCCGGGTTTCCGTATTGACGACCGGTCTTGGCCTGGAGCAATGGTGTGGAACGGTCGTTAATGTCCAGCCTATAAGAGTGTCAGCGAGTTATCGTGGTATGTATATTCATACATGCGCTTGCAGAAACTACAATGTTGACTCATTGACAGAGTTGAACTCTTTCGCTTCTGCCTGGAATAGTCGGAATAAAATGACCTGTTCACTTTCTACCTCGAATGATCAGACCATTTGTCTTAAAGAACTGAAACGGTTTAACCCGTTAGCGCCCAGCGTCCTATTTATAGGACAGTTGCATCTCATTTCCGTGGCTAAACCGAATGCATTCCATCGTTGTTTTTTTTGCTTTGTCTGTGAAGTCAATAGGTATTACCAAACTCCTAAACAGTTTTCAACAGGCATATACCACCAATTAGACAGATTTTGAAGTCAAAATGTTGTTATTTTGAAATTTTTTGATTTTTCCTTTGATCTATTTTTGAGGTAATGCAATGAATTAGGAAGTGAATTTTAATTAATTAATTTTTTTATCAGATTTTAAAAACCTTTAATATTTGTGTAAAAAGAAGTTTTTAAAAATGATTTTCTACCGATTTTAACATAGGACTACGTTCCTCCCATCGGGGTCACAGGAAGAAAATTGATTCACACGCCAAAACAACGCTACAAAACTTGGCATTACATATGTTAAAAACACAACTACTGTCTTATTTTAGAGATAAAGGGTAACAACAGAAGTTACAAAAAAAAAAAAAATGAAAATCGGAATGGTAGTTTAGTGACTACTGAGTCGCAAAGTTGGGCAAAAATACGCATGAATTGGTGACATCACACGCACGAGGTGCGCGCGCACAATTGGCTGTCGCTTTCGCTTGCTTTTCGCGAGCGAGATTTTGTGATTGAGTTGAAAATTGAGAAGAAAACAGAAGAGAATTGAGAGTAACTTCGAGAAACAAAAGAGAATCACGAGTAACTTCGAGTAACAAGGGTATCGCGAGTAACAAAGAGAATCCGAGAAGCTTCGAGAAACAAAAGAGAATCGCGAGCAACAATGAGAAACCGAGAAACTTAAAGAAACAAAAGAGTCACGCGAGTGAAGTAGTCCTACGCCTTTACCATCAGCGGCTGTTTGAAAAAAACAGCCTCCCGCCATTATTTTTTTTACCTGGTAGATTTTATATACCTATAATCTGACTTTACTAGACTCGGCAAAAATACGCATGATATCTCGGTAACTACATATGTTAAAAACATAAACATAACTAATTTTAGAGATAAAGGGTGACAACAGAAGTTACAAGAAAAAAAAACTTACTTAAACTTAAAAACTTACGAGAAACTTCGAGAAACAAAAGAGTAACGCGAGTGAAGTAGTCCTACGCCTTTAACATCAGCGGCTGTTTGAAAAAGACAGCCTCCCGTCATTAATTTTTTTTTACCTGGTAGATTTTATATACAGTGAAACCTCTTCTAACGGTCACCCCTGCATAGCGGCCACCCCTCTTAACGGCCAATTTTTCGTGGCACGGATTTTTCGGCCCATAGACCTAATGTTAAAATAACCCCTAGCAACGGCCACCAACCCCTCTGAACGGCCGCCGGGTGGGTTCGCCCATCCCATTTAACAAACGCATCGGTTAGAGATTTACTTTTTAAACTGAAAAACGAACTTGAAAAAATGGTTTTTTTTCCGAGAAGGGTAAAAACTTAAAACAGTCACAAATTGTATCCTTTTTTCAAAAAATATAAAAAATTATTAAATAAAGTACCATTTTCTCTTTAGATAAGTCTCAAACTTCATTTTAAATAAGAAATATGTGTCAGGCCTGTTTATATTATGTATTATAGCAATTATCTTGTAATTGTAATGAAAACCCTTCAGAGCGGCCACCCCCTCTGAGCGGCCAATTTTTCTCGGAACGGAGGGGTGGCCGCTCAGAGAGGTTTCACTGTACCTATAATGTGACTTTACTAGACTCCGCAAAAATACGCATGATATCTCGGTAACTACATATGTTAAAAACATAAACATAACTAATTTTAGAGATAAAGGGTGACAACAGAAGTTACAAGAAAAAAAAAAACTTACTTAAAACTTAAAAACTTACGAGAAACTTCGAGAAACAAAAGAGTCACGCGAGTGAAGTAGTCCTACGCCTTTAACTGCAGCGGCTGCTTTAAAAGACAGCCACCCGTCATTTTTTAAAAAAATATTTTTTCTAAAAAAATTTTAAAAAGAAAACTAATTTTTTTCTCCGAAATTAATTTTATTTCACAATGAATTTAATTTTAGTGTTTTAAACATAATTTTATAGAAATGTATTGAAATCCATGCTTTAAATTAATTTGGGCGTTAATGGCTTAAACACTAAGACAAGCTGACGCCATTTTATTCCGAGCTGTTACTGTATTGCAATGTTATGCATTTTCACCTGTGTTGTTTCTACCCAGTTTTTTGTGAGTAAAATTTTAATTCTTTGAAATAGAATCGCTATTTTTTCTTTAATGGTTTCAATGCAGACAAATATTTTTGAAGTGTGTTTCTGTTGCGTCTGTATGAATTTTTGTATTCGGTCTTTAGTGGAGTCCGTGCACGTGACGTCACAGCCACCTGCGAAATGTAGCTCTGCATATCATCGAATTGTGTCACAAAATGTTGCACTGTATGGCACAGTGCTTATAAGCCTGTCGTTAACGTCTTACAGTTTGTTCACATTTTGCACAACCTTTTCTCCCCTAAACTTTCTCGTATACTTCCCCAAAAAGGTGCCGTTTCCCCTTCCCCCGCGTGGCTAAAAAAATTCGAACCTACTGTTACCCAGAATCCAATGACTATCAGGTTTTTTATTATAGTGATGGAAAAATATCTAGATAAAGAATCAAATTCAAAGAGATGCGTACAGATTTTCCGCTCTTACCGGCTCAAGGACAAACTGACGTAATTCGCTACTCCGTAATGAAATTCCGTTACGTTCCTTTCGCGTGCACAGAAGATTGTTTCCCGTACGCATGCGGTGGAGATAACGGATTCTTTTCAAAAGTAAATTATACAGAGCAACAAACAGTCAACCCTTTGACGGATTTGGCCCAAAATTTTATACGGACCTACATTCATGACGATAAAACTGTGTACGAAATTTTATCCATCTAGCTATTCAAATTTATGAGTTATACTGTTCACATGACTTCGAACATACAGACAGACTTTCCTTTGACGGATTTTGTCCACAATTTGATCGAAACATAAAAATTATGTGTAAAGATCACATACCAAATTTCATCTTTGTAGCTGTAATAGTTTTCGAGTTATCGTGCTCACAGACAGACAGACTTGATTCCAAAATTGTGTTTTTCGGACTCAGGGAAGTCTAAAACGTGGAGATTCGTCAAAATCTCGAGTTCGAATTTTTTGACGATTACAATACTTTCTCTTTGTATACTTCGTATACGAGAAAGTAAAAAAAAAGAAATATCGTTCAACTTTTTACTGGTAAGAAGAGAGACTGTATTATTAAAAGCATGGACCATGAAAACTCAAATGTTAGGAGGCCTTCATTGTCCTGTGTGTTGTGTTCTCCTACGTATAAAATTTCTTTCAGCGCACTGCTGCATATATTTACTCCCTATTAGCACAAGATAATGCACGACATCTCTACGACGTTGTCCGGTATTCTGAATACCGTACAATATCGTGAAGATATCGTAACAATATTGTACAGCGTCTTGTGTTATTAGGGTACTTGCTTGTAAAAAAATAAAAAAGGAATCTAACAAATAATTTGAGGAAAACTAACTAAATATTATACGAGCTCAAAAAAAAGAAGAAAAAAAACCCCGTCAAAATAAATTAGATAAGAAACTTCAATAATACTAATGAACATGAATAATTTTAATGTAAATAGAAAACGATGTTGAAATAAGTATAAAAAGTTTAAGAACTATTAAAAAAAAACCCTAAAAATTTAACCAGTTCCATCGTCAGAACTAATAAATTATAATAAAAAAAATTAAGGTATAAGCTTTTATTCATGCGAAAAAATGAACGCGCAAGTTGAAAATAATTTTTCTGATTACAATAAAATGCATGGTTCGAATAAAAGCGTGGGCGCTTATATAGTACTTTATAATTTGTGTATATTTCCTTAAACAAATGGAATATTCCTTGAAGTTAAAGGCGCCCACGCTTTTATTCGAACCATGCATTTTATTGTAATCAGAAAAATTATTTTCAACTTGCGCGTTCATTTTTTCGCATGATAAAAGCTTATACCTTATTTTTTTAAAATTTATTTCATTTTCTACTTTTTAGTGACGGCTGACACGAATAAACACGACATAGTAAACCAAATTCAATTACCGAATTCTCCAACATAAAACACAAATTAAATATTCATAACGAATATTATATATTACGAATTTGAAAAAAGTGCGACACAGACCAAGAGACGAAACTTTGAGTGCAAAACGTTTGGCGCATACGAAGTAAAAAAACATCTACTTCTGGTTGTTGGCGAATTCTAATAGAAAGTAAACCCAAGACGCGTAGAAACACAAGCTATTACGTCATTCATCGGTGCAGCGTCGGAAGTATAGCGTATTCTCTGCTAGCTTCGTGATGTTGTTACAACCCTACGTAATATGAGGTTACTACCTTCCAAACTTTATCTCCCAAATATTCGGCTAAAATTTTAATATCATTTTGTTAGGTTTAAAATAGGTATAGATTGCAATTTTTTTTGCATAATATTGTATTATCACAGGAAACCCACCACTGTGCTAAATTTCAAAGCTGTAGCTTGATTGGAAGTGGGTAAAAAAAATCGATTTCAAGATTTGAGGACACGACAGTCAAGTTGAATAAAAGCTTATAAAAAATGATGTTACCAAAGAAATCGTGAAGCAAAGACAAAAAATTAGTTGAAATGGCGAAAGAATTATTCGCAGCGATTAGAGCAGCAATTGCAAGATGTTCATTGGATTCCAAATTTGAAATGGCCATTTTACGTTCATCACGTGAACATGAATTAACTCCATTTTATAATTCAGAAATGGCTTGGAGTAGTTTGAATTTGTATGGACGCAATTTCAGTGACAAGCAATGGTATAACGAGAGTAAGTGGCACCATGGTCATTATATGATCTTTTTCGCTTCCCTCTGGTCATCATCAGTAACCTATTTGAAATGGGCCTGCCCATTTTACGTTCATCACGTGAACATGAATTAACTCCATTTTATAATTCAGAAATGGCTTGGAGTAGTTTGAATTT
>BGPR01003176.1:93144-127340 GCA_013235015.1 Araneus ventricosus | reverse complement strand
GAAAAAAACGGATATTTTTTACAGAAAAAAATTAAAGATCGCTGTGTATGCGAGCCTGTGCACGCAAAATCTGAGTTAGAGGGTCAAACGTCCTCGCCAGGTAAGATGGAAATTTGGAAAGGGGTGTACCCCCAGGTGTCTTTTTTTGTGCTCGGATGCTTCAAAATGACGTCTCTCAAAATAGCCTTGTGTTTTTTTTTTTGGAAACGGGGCATTAATATAACTATGGTAAATCAAACATGGTATTTTTCTAGCTCAGTATTTGGGAAGCTAGTGACAAAATGGATAGTCGAAACTACAGCCTTTTTCGGATACCTTAACTGTTTGAAAGTAATTTTTAGAAATTGCCTTAATTTAAAATATTTCATTGGCAACTATTTCAAAATGAATACCTTTAATAATAAATCTCAACTTACGCGTTGTCAGGGGGGGGGGAGAGGGAGTAAGAAGAGAGAGATAGGTTGCTAATTGCTAAACATTGATCAGGACGTTTAAGGTGCTAAATAAAAAATCATGAAAAAGTGGGTAGGTGATGGTTATTTACTTGACAAACTATCAATACAATTTAAGCAATCTATTAAAATGAATACGTGGAATAATAAAAAAGACTGAGTTAAACCTTTTTATCTCAGCCATATTTTAAAGTTGATTTTACTTTTTTAATGATATCATTTTTCTTTCCATAATTATGAAATTGGGCAGAAGTCATTTTAAAATTATAATGCAATACAAAATTGATTCTATTGTTCCACTGACAACCTTTTCTTCTCGTCCGACCATTAGTTGACATTAGTAAAGTATTCCATTTTGCATTCTGGGATGGAATGACAAATACGTATTTGCATAGCTTCTTAGACTTGACTTCTAATCAATATATTTGTATGCAAAAAACTTCAGCTCATTTTTTTTTTTTAAACTTCATAGCTGCTTAGCAGTTCTGGTTGGTATTATTTTTCACAAATAACTTTTATTTAGATATACAAACTGGTTGCATAGAATCTAGTGTTGCCAATATCGATATTTCTTACTTGTAAATATGTACTGCTACGCCTATTTCTTCCAATTCAGGAAAACGAGACAAAACGTGACGCATAGTTATACGGTCTGAGTAGTGAAATATGGTGACAGTCCCGTTTACAGGGTGTCCACACTATCGTGGTCCAATAGCCTATTTCTAAACCGTTAGAGATAGACATGTGTAAGTTTCATGAAAAGTGCTTAAATGAAGGAAGAATTATAAATTTATATTTTATTTATAAGTAATAAATTTATTTCTGAAAAGTAACGAATTTCTAACTTTTTATAGCCTCCGGTCATAAATCATATTTAGTAAAATATTCTTGACAACTAAATTTAAAAAAAGTCCCACTCTTCAGGATTCAAACTGACCCGAGTAATGGAATCTTGGACATAGCACTTAGACCACTTGTACACTTCAATGAGCCGTCTTGAAGACGATCCACCAATCAATGCTCAGCAGGGCCGCTTGATTGGTTAAACACCATGAAATTCAAAGCTCCATAACTCGCCCAGATTTAGTCTGCAGAAGAGTGAACTTTTTTTTTTCGTCTTTCAAATGTAGAGTCTCAGAAATATTTTACTAAATAAGGTTGATAGGACCGGGGGACGTCAAAAAAGCTTTTCAGAAATTAATTTAGCGATTCAAAAAACATATATTATAATTCTTCCCTTTGTATAAAGCATTTAGGTAATTCCTTAGTGAAGACTCTACCTATTTGCAACGTTCTCATGACACGACTTTCGGAAAATTTGCATATCTTCACCGATCATTGACCCTAGAACCCAAAACCACCTAATTAAAAGTTTATATATATATATATATATATATATATATATATATATATATATATATATATATATATATATATAGTATATATATATAGTATATATATAGGATATATATATATATATATATATGTATAACGCTTTTCCCATGTTATCTTGTGAGACAACGATAAATGGAGTAATTTTGATGTAAATTCTAACCAGCTTGGGATATTTTTTTTTAAAGATAGGGAAAATCTCGGTCGAGTTCGGATGGGCATTATCAGCCCAAAGGGGGTGGAATTGGTGGGTGAAATTTTCATTTTCCCATATCCTTTACAATTGAAAATGAAAAGAAAATTCAAACGAATTATTGCCTTATCAAACGAACAATTTTTATGTTAAACTTTTTTGATACTCTACAATTGCTTAGAACGTAGGCTGAAAAGTGAGTTTCCACACCTTCCCCTCCTCTCCCTCTGACTTAGTAAAATACGTTTTTAACCTATGCATGTTACCCTCGTTGGAAAGCTCGTCATTGCAGCAGCTCTTCCACCCTCTTTCATTCTTGTAGCTCCAATATTTATGAGAATAGAGGAAAATGTTCTTTCCTGGTTATTATTAGTAGAGAAGTATATGCATAACGCTTTGCCCGTAAGCTATTTTGTAAACACGATAACTAGAGTAATTTTAGATTATAACTGGCGACGGATATGTTGTAAGAGGGTGAAAATCTCGGCCGTGAGTTCGCAGATGGGCTAACCAGCCCTCCAAAGGGGTGGAAATGGTGGGGACTGAAAATTTCATAACCCCATAATTCCCTTTACGATTTCGAGATAGAAAGAAAAATTCAAATTAGGCGAATTATTTCCTTATCACAACAAACCAACTTTTGTATTGAAACTTTTTTTGATAGCCACAATTTCTTAGAAGTTATGAGCTAAAAAAGCCATTTTCAACTCTCCCCAACTTATCATTTCCCATAGTCCTGTTACGACTAAAGATAGAAAAAAAAAATTTCAATTAGGCGAATTATCACCTTATGATATTGTAAAAACCTTATACTAAAAAGTTTTTTTGTCTTGCTAGAATTGCTTATAAGTTATGAGCTGAAAAGGATATTCAATACCCCAATTTCTGTTAAGATTGGAAGATGAAAGAAAAATACTCAGGGTAATGACACCATATCATAACAAACTACTTTTATATTGAAAGTTTTTGACAAAGGAATTATTTAGAAATTTTGAGTTCCCATCAACCGCATTCACCTTCACTTTTATACGGTATAATATATAATTACTTATGACCAATTAATTTATAGTTAATATCTTGTTAAATTTTGTTAATTATAACTGTTAATTGATATACCTGGCTTTTGCTCCGATTAAAATGTTTTGATATAATATTTTTAATGTAAAAAATTACTATTGTATAAATATTATAATACACAAATACTTTCTGATCTAAAACGCTTTTAATTAAAATGAGAATTTTCAATTGAACCAGACAATTTTAAACATCCGTTTTCTTCATACCTATTATTTGTTATATAGGTAATTTCCAAATTTTACAATTATTAAAGTCAATGAAAGATTTTAATGAATATTTGAAACAATTAAATTAACTATTTAATTATTCATTAATTTAAAGCGTGAAAATAAATCAACAATAGCTGGTCCTGATATAAATTGTTAAACGTCTACTTTGTACCTCCTTCTTTTAGCATTCTTCCTTCTGGAAACAGTTCTTCGTATTATTTTTTGATCAACAAGAATATTGTTATGAATTCAGTTTAAAAAATTAATTTTGAAAAAAAAATATTAAAATGAGAGAAACATATTTATGGAAATGAAAGACATTTCAGAAAAAAAACGCCTTGCTTAATTTTTAATTAAGGAAATTTTAAGATCTTTTAGGGCTTTGAAAAGTTGAAAGTGACCTTTCTTTTCTTAAATAAAAGTTTGAAAAGTTTGATTGAAATCAGTCCAGTGAATAGAGGAGATGGGAACATAAATACATAGATAGCCACAGTGACTTTAGAGAGCCACCAATATAATTATTAGATAATTATAAGATAAAGATTGCTGGCATATAGTATGCTTCATAAAAAAGGTTTTAGTGGAGTTTTGTAACACTAATTTTTTAACTTAATTATAGATAGTTAATTTTAATTAATCAAATAATTTTAATAGTTAATTTGAGAATAGGTTTTTTGACAGAATAGTTTAATTGATATTTAACTAAACATGGGCGGGACCATAATTTGTTTAATAAAATTAATATAAAGTAGCCAAAAATAAGAGTAATTAAATAAGAGCCTCTTTATCCTTTTGCTATTGAAAATATCTGCTTAACTTTAAAATTGTTTGGGATTTTTTTCTGCCTGAGTATTTGGCTTTTAACCGTCGATGAGATTTAAATTCGTTGTTCAAATTGGCCGCATTCATATCCCATGCTTTAAAAAAACACGTATTCAATTTGCCACTCACAAGCTTAATAATTTTTTATTCTCTTATATGTTAAGAATTTAGTGACTATTATCTCTGCAACCAGGGAGTTCTCAAATGACCATTTTAGTAGTGTTTAAGTGTATCATGTCATGGTTTTACCATATGACAAAGTATCAACCGCACACTATTATAACCTAGATTAAATAAATTAATTTTAAATCTAGAGTCCTCATTCGTGGCAAGAGTCAATTTTGTTACTGTTTCAGATAGGCTGGCTTAATGTTATCTATAGGAGATATTTGCACTGCTGAGATGTTTATTTCTTTTGCGATTCTACCTGTTGAATGATTATGTGTTGAGATATAAAAATTGACCAATGTACTGGACCGATAAATCATCATAAATTTCTTTTGAAATGAAAAATGGAATGATAAAAACCTAGATATAGCAAAATCAAATGACAAGGAAAAACAGAATCACAAAAGGTAAACATTGAAATGTGTAGAACAATAAAGTCATTGGCTATGTCTGTATTGATCATGTAATATTTCATGACTTTTGTAACATTAACGTAACGGAATCTACCTTTTGCCTTCAAGCTTGCCGAAAAGGGATTTTATTTTCAATGGAACCATATGTCTATCTCTAACGGTTTAGAAATTAGCTATTGCACCATGATAAGTGTCGGCACCCTTGTATACGGGACGTATGGAAAACCATAAGTATAGATGCCCCTGCGTGTCGGGTTTAAAGGCCGTGTGGACTCAAAATATTACCGAGTTTATGTTCTTTCCAAAGCCATATGATGAAAGGGCGTAGATATAATATCATAACCCTGGCGCCATATACGCTTGTTAAGTCACTGGTGACGACTGTAGGTTGCCATAATTGGCAATATTGATACGGGATTTTAACAATCATGTTTCATAAATAAAACATGAAAAAAAGGGTACTGCTCCAGCTAAAACGGATTCCGAGACTACCTCCTCTTTGACGATTGTACACAGGAAAGCGAGTGTCAGGCAATGAGTCATGGGCGCATTTCCGGAATACTTTGTTATATCACGCTCAGTAAATGTAAACATCATCACCCTTCCATTCTTCACTTTTTTCCCCTATTTCGATTGAAAACCACCTGCTCGGCGCATGCGCAAAAGCGCGGAGGGTTTCCCGAATCTGTTGCTATATAATATGTACGGTTTATTAAAAAATTCAATAAAGCTTAGCACGTAGAATAATAAAAAAAAAGTTTTTTTTATCCACAGTCATATTTTTAGTTGATTTTACAATTATAGATTTTCTCTTTCCCATAATATCAAATTTCTGGCAAGTCTTTTAAAAATTATAAAGAGAAATCAAAATGCTAGTTGTTCCATGATAACCTCTTTCGTCCGACCATTGAATTACAGAGATGTTAGGAGCATTTCTCATTTGCATGTGGACGGTGAAAATACTTATTCGACATACTTTATTGAGACTTTGATCAATATTTTGATACCACCAGAAACTTCATGCCATTTCTCCCAGTTACAATTTAGCAAGGTTATGAAGTTTTGCTGGTTATTTTACTCTAAATAATCTTTTAGGCGATCACAACAGATTTGGATAGAATCTCGAGTTGGCCATATCGATGTTCCTTACTATATACATGCAATAGTCGTTCCTGTTTCTTCCGTTCTCCGCATCAAGTCAAAGCCAGAGATTAGAGCAGAAAAGGGACAAGTAGTATGGACTAAGTAGTGAAGAACGGTGATCAATCCTGTATGTACTGGATTCGCATGGCAACCCAGACACTAGAGTGAAAAAACCAGCGGGATCTCTCCTAAACTTTTCTGCATACTCTAATACAGTAGAGAAAAAATAAGCTAAAGACAGTAAAACGGAACAAGAACCCCTAACGCAGTGGAGGGAAGAAACTAAGTGAACGTCATAAATTGATTCCAAGGTCGTCCAACGCGGAAGTGGAATTGAAGCCGGCGTGATATACATAGGCGGGGTAAGATAAAGAAAAGTGATTTAATTTGAACGCCTTTTTTTTAACTGATTAACTCAAAATTGGACAGCAAATCTACCATTAAGGTAAGAATGGCCCACACCATACAATATCTTTAAGAATTACGCTTTAAGTATATTATCAGAAGCATCTTTGACGATGTCAATTTATTACACCGACGAAACGTACCTTAAATTAGTATTCAAGTGTCAAGAGTTATGCGTTATACTGCAGATTAGACTGAGACCTTTTTGGACGGATTTGGTCAAAATTACTAGAAACCTACAAATTATTGTGTAAAGACACATACCAAATTCATCCCCGTAGCTCTTTATTAAGTTTTCGAGTTTTCGTGTCGCACAGACAAGATTAATATTCCAAAATTAGTGGTGTTTTGTTGACTCAGGGAGGTCTAAAATTGTGGAGATTCAAAATCTCAGAGTCTCGAATTTTTGAGATTACACTTGATACATCTCTTGTATACGTAAAGAAAAGTAAAAAAGCATAATATTTTTCGGTGCCACTGAATGGTGCGCCAAACGTTAAAGGCGTTATGTTACTTTTGAAATTCAAATACAAGAGGGGCAAAAATACACGCCCTGAGCGCGCGTTTATGCAGCAAGTCACTGATGATGTCTGGGGTAGAAACCCTGACCATCTTGACCCTTGACCACTGCTCTGTATAGCAAACAACGGCCGTAAAAAATATTTTCATATTTTCATTAAAAAATAAACTATGAAATTAATGTCGAAAACCTTACTAAAACCTTGCTCGTATTTATGAGCAAAATTTGAAATACAGTAAGCTAAGAACATTCGCTAATCCGAACCGGTTTTATTTCGAAAATATATGATTTGAAAAGATTACTGAAAGATTTAAATATACATACTAAAAAACAAAAAAGGTGATCTCACTAAAACAAGTGATTTTGATTTTACAGAAGAGAATGACGTGTCAAGGAGAAGCGTCGAGAATGATCAGGCATGAAGTGGATGATTCATTTCTCGAAAATTAGGGTTGAACCGGTAGAGATGGCAATGTGGAAGAAAGAAAAAAAATCTATTCTTTAGCCTCCGTCATGTTACGGCTCACTAGTTTCTGGAGTCGAATCTCGTAAGATAAGGTGACTTCATACAGGAGCACATCCATTATTCTAATGAAAAGGGGCCAATATTCTCTCTTCTCTGCTTTTGAATAAAAAAATTCAAGAGATAGTAGTACTGGAACTTATAACTTACATTTTTTTAGCACACACTTTTCTCTTCTTTTTTATCGGAATTTCCGGTAACTGAATTTTTTTTGTAACTCGGAATAGGCAACCGCGTCTCAATTAGTTGCGATTAGTGGGGTTCTACTGTCTTTAACATTCTAAAGTACGGATAAACCAAATCATACGTTTTCGATGGTAGTGCATAGCGAGAGTTAAAAACGTGGCTCGATCATAATATGATTTTGTTACCCTAGTCGTCTTCATGGCTTAGCTAGCGCAGATGACGCCTGCCGTAATGTAATTATTCTTACTTCCCACATCTATTTTGTTTTAAAAAAATGGTATAAACTCAGTAAAGTTTTAGCCCCATGGTTCCCCCTAAATTCGGCGCCCGGGACATCTGTACCCACGACCATACGTCCCGTTTTTAGGTAGCCTGTCCCGTTTTCTCCGAATACAGCTTGGACGCCAATGAGTCCCATTTTCCGGAAAAGCAACCAGCCGTAACATTTTAAAACCAGCGGAGAGGCCCTCCTAAACTTTCTAGTATACTCTCAAAACATTTACTTCAGCACATGCAACTGAAACGAAGCATAATTTATATATATATATATATACACACACACACACACACACACACACAGGGTGTCCACACTTATCGTGGCCCAATAGCTAATTTCTAAACCGTTACATATAGACATATAGTTCCAATTGGAAAAATGCTTTAAAGGAAGGGAAGAATTATATGTCTTTTGAGTGCATAAATATATTCCCGAAAAAGTTACGAAATCTAACTTTTTATGCAGTCCCCCTGTCCTATCAATCATATTTAGTAAAATATTTTTGACAGTCTAACATTTTAAACAAAAAAAAAAGTCTCACTATTTTGCGACTAAAACTGACCGAGTTATGGAGCTTTGAATATCGTTGACTTAGACCACTTTACACCATTTCAATAGCCGTCTCGCAGACGTTTCACCAATCAATGCGCAGCAGTGGCTCGAGGAGGTCGCTAATTGGTAAAAATCATGAAATTCAAAGCTCCATAACTCGGTCAGTTTTAGTGGCTAAAGAGTGGAAATTTTTTTGGTTAAAATTTTAGAGTGTCAAGAATATTTTTCTAAATATAACTGATGGGACCGGGGGAACCGTATAAAAAGTTAGAAATCGTGATTTTTTCTGATATGTATTTAATGACTCAAAAAACATAAAATATAGTTCTTCCCTTTATTTAAAGCATTTTACCAATTGGAACTGTATGTCTATATCTAATGGTTTAGAAATTAGCTATCGGACCACGATAAATGTGAACACTCTGTATATTAGATGCCCTTATATGACAGTAATTAGTGAAGCTTACTGTAAAAGGAATAAAAGATATTGTTTTATAAAGCAAGAAACAAGTGAAGACTCTCGAAGCCCCCCTGACTTCGACTCTTGACTAGCATTTCGCGGCCCATTAATACGCTATCCGAGGCCCACAAGTGGGCCGCGGCCAATGGGTTGGGAACCGCTGGTCCTGTGCATACGGGACGTATGACAACCCTAAATATTGAAGCCTTGGGTGTCGGTTTAAATGGGCGTCATGGACTCAAAACATTACTGAGTTTATGTTCTTTCCAAAGCCATATGATGGGGGGGGGGCGTAAAATTAACACCATTTCCCTGGAGCCATACACGCTTGTTAAGTCACTGGTGACGACTGTAAGGTTTCCAAAATTAGGAAGCATTGATACGGGACGTATCAATCATGTTTCATAAATAAAACATGAAAAAGAAAAAAAATCAATAAAGTTTAGCACGTAGAATAATAAACCAGGGGAGTGGCCTCCCCTAAACTTTCTCGTATACTTTTCAAACATTTGTCATTTCCTTTCCCCCTGCGTTGATAAAAAGTTCGAACCAACTGTAACCCAGAATGCAATGACTATCAGAAGGTTTTTCATTGTTGATTATAGTGATAGTAAAATATTGAGGCGAAGAATCATATTCAAAAAGACACGTATGTATTAAAACTTCGCAATATTTATTTTTTTTTATCAAACTCGAGCAATGCAAGTTCCGCGTGCGGAGAAGAAAACAGGAGAGTAGCTTGCTCGCTGAATAGCTTGCGCATGCGCAGAGATTGCTTCCAATACGCAAGTAAAACGAGACGCCCTAAATGTTTGCTTCCTTACAAAATCTCGCCACCAGAATTTGTTTTTGGCAAACTGCCAAGTTTTCGGAGTATCCCTTCTTTGCACAGGCATCTTTGCATGGAGTTGAACAAGTATGCTATTATGCAGACCGACAGACAGTCAGTCCGTTGACGGATTTGGCCCAAAATTTTATACGGACCTATATTCAGGTTGATAAAGCTGTGTACAAAATATTATCCATCTAGCTATTCAAGTTTTTGAGTTATAGTGTTCGCATGACTTCGGACATACAGACAGACGGACTTCCTCTAAACGGATTTTGTCCAAAATTTGATAGAAACCTACAAATTGTGTGTAAAGATCACATACCAAATTTCATCGCCGCAGCTCTAATACTTTTCGAGTTATCGTGTTCACAGACAGACAGACATAATTCCAAAATTGTGTTTTGCGGACTCAGGGAGGTCTAAAACGTGGAGATTCGTCGAAATCCCGAGTTCGAATTTTTGGACGATTACAATACTTTCTCTTTGTATACTTCGTATACGAGAAAGTAAAAAGAAGCCTTTTCATCCCAGTCATATTTTTAAGTTGATTTTACTAATTATATGATTTTCTTCTTTCACATAATTATCAAATTGGGCGCAAGTCTTTTTAAAATTATAAAGAGAAATCAAAACTGCTTTAGTTGTCTCCACTGATAACCTGTTTCTTTCGTCCGACCATTGAATTGAGATTAGGGAAAGCATTTTCTCCTCATTTGCATTGTGGACTGGAATGCAAATACTTATTCGCATAGCTTTATTAGACTTCTGATCAATATATTTTGTACCTGCGAAAAACTTCAGTCATTCCTCTCCCATACTCAATTTTATAGTTGCTTCGAAGTTTTGGTTGGTATTATTTTACTCTAAATAATCTTTTAGGCATACAAACTGGTTGAATAGAATCTCAGAGTTGCCAATATCGATGTTCCTTACTTATAAAAATGCAATAGTGCGTTCTATTTCTTCGTATTCAAGTGTCACACAGAGTTTAGAGAGAAAACGGGACAAATAGTAATACGGGACTAAGTAGTGAAATACTATGACAGTCCCGTATACTGGATTTATGGCAACTCTAGACAACTAAGATGAAAAACCAACGAGAGTGATCTCTCCTAAACTTTCTCGTATACTGCTAACACAGGTAGAGAAGAAAATAAGCTAAAAGACAGTAAAACGAACAAGAACCCCTAACGCAGTGGAGGAAAGAAATAAGCGAAACGTCATACCTCGATTTCCGAAGGTCGTCCAACGCGGAAGTGGAATTAGAAGCCGGCGTGATTACCAGTTGGGCTGGGTGTAAGATAAAGAAAACGAAATTTGCAATTTGAACGCCTTTGTTTTAACCGATTGGCACAAAAATTGGACACAAATCTACCATTAAGGTAAGAATGCAACATACGAAATTTAATTTATCAAAGTAATTTTTTAAAGAAGTTATTGCGTTCAAAAGTATGCGATTATACAGACAGACAGTCAACCCTTTGACGGATTTGGTCCAAAATTTGATAGAAACCTACAAATTATGTGTAAAGACCACATACCAAATTTCATCCCCGTAGCTCTAATAGGTTTCGAGTTATCGTGTCCACAGACAGATATATATATTTCCAAAATTATGTTTTTCGGACTCAGGGAGGTCTAAAACGTGGAGATTCGTCAAAATCTCGAGTTCGAATTTTTTGACGATTACAATACTTTCGTATACTTCGTATACGAGAAAGTAAAAAAGCATAATATTTTTCGGGTGCCACTGAACTTGGTGACCAAACGTTAAAGCGGTTATGTTACTTTTGAAAATCAAATACAATGAGGGGGCAAAAAAATACCACGCCCCGGGCGCAGTTTATACAAGCTAAGTCACTGATGATGTCCGGGGGTGGGGCGAAAAACCCACATTATGTTCCGGGAACCACTTACCCTCGTCATGATGAAAATATTCGGCGAAAATATTTGGCTCGGGATGAAAATGTTTTCGTAACTTTCATTAAAAAAAATTAACTATGAAATTAATGTCGAGAAACCTTTATTTAAACCTTTGCTTCAGTATTTATGAGCAAAATTTGAAATACAGTAGAACCTCGCTAATCTGAAATTCCGGTTAATCCGAACCGATTTTATTTTCGAAAATTATATGTAATTGAAAAGATTATCTGAAAAGATTTAAATATACATACTAAAAACAAAAAAGGTGATTCACACAAAACAAGTGATTTCGATTTTACAGAAGAGAATGACGTGTCAGGGAGAAGCGTATTCGTACGAGAATGAGCTAGCAGGAAGTGGATGATTCATTTCTCGGAAAATTAGGGGTTGAACCGGTAGAGATGGCACGAGGTGGAAGAAAGAAAAAAATCTATTCTTTAGCCTCCGCCGTCACGGCTCACTAGTTTCATGGCGTGAATCTCTTCTTGAGTTCGCCGTAAGATAAGGTAACTTCATACAGGAGCACATCCATTATTCTAATGAAAAGGGGCCACATATTCTCTTTCTATTGCTTTTGAATAAAATAATTCAAGAGATAGTAGTACTGAGTGCTTATAACTTACATTTTTTTTAAGCACGCATCTTTTTCTTTTCTATTTTGATCGGAATTTCGGGTAATCCGATTTTTTTGTAATCCGAACAGGCACCGGTCTCAATTAGTTCGGATTAGTGGGGTTCTACTGTACTTATAACATTGCTAAAGCTACAGATATCACACATCAAATCATCTGTTGACGTATTCGTGGTGTATATGCGAGAAAGTTAAAAAAAAAAAACTTTTTCATAAAATATTATAATACACAACATCCTTTTATCGCCTGTAACTTTATTTTTAATTAAAATGAGAATGCTAGTTGCATCAAATAATTTTTAAATCTCGTAGCCTTTCAAAAATTTAATCTATTATTTTTTGCATTAAAATTTTTTAAAGAATGTTACAAAATTTAATTACATATTAAGAGCGGTAAATCGAAGGCAAATAAAAATAAAATAATTTTAAAATCTATATTTCATTCGGTAGGAATGGCAACATTACGGATAAATTAATCTTTCCGAATTAATCTTCATAGAAACATTTACTAAAACCTCCCTTATAGTTTATAGAATATGCGAACAAAATTTGAATAAATATATTCAGTAGTTGAGGTTTATATCGATTAATTAACCCTTCTGCTTCGTATTTACATAGAACGAAGCGAGAAACTAGTTATGTAAAGAAGAAGTTCAGAAATTTTTTTACACCGATATTTTATAAATTTTATTACCTTTTTATCCGTGTCAGAGTTAAAATGCAGTTAATGAGATAAGTCAAGGTTAAATTTCATGCTTCAACAATCAACTGTAAAAATAAATAAAAGTTTGCTGACAAAAAAACTCTGGCGCAATTCCTCGTTAAAAATATTAACTGTGTTTTTGCAAATTACCTCATTAAATTCAAGGTAAGATAAAATTTTGAACAGTAATAAATGCTTCCGGTGAGATAAAACGTTCTGTTGACACTGACAAAAAGAAAAACACGGCTTGCGTGAATAAAATCGACTTAGCAGATTGAAAGATTAATAACATTCACTCCTGTTTTGAAAAGGAGAAACGTTCGGCAGCTGTACGCATGCGTGTGGCAGTGATGTCATTTAACACTTGCGATCTCCTGTTTCACGGCTAAACCACGTGAGTGAGAGAAGGTTTTTCTTTTTTTTTTCTCTCTAACATTGTCGCAAGTATTCTTTACTATGGATTAGTCTAGAGCACAGCTATTGTGGCAGTTGACCAAGGAAAAATGGAAAAACTATTTCAAACGGTTGAACAATGTCCGGACCCACAAACTGCAGAAATCACAGGTAGATTTATTCTTTCATTTGGAAACAGAATGTGATAACAATATATCGGTTATTTTAACAAAATATTCTGAATTTAGTTAAATTAGTTAAGAATGTAATTGGGCTCTTTTCTAAGAATAAGAATTGTAATAAAATATTTTTTTCGTTTCATCAGACCAAATGTAGGTTCAGTGGAACTTGACTAATTCGAACGATTATAATTTGAACTCGTCGGTCATTCCAATATTTTCTTTGGTGTTTTGAGTTTCCTTTTAACGTAAAGTTAAATTATCGTCTTTAATTCTAATTTATTTTGCTTAATTTGCAGTCAAAATTAGAAATTAAAAATTGTTTTTATTATTGATTTTTTTCGTTTGTTTATTATTTACGTATCTTGGGTCTTCCATCTTAAGTGAACTATTTTTTAAGACACTTGCTCATTCAACGACTTTACTTCGGGCAATGTATGAAACGCCGGTATTTTATAGAATGCCAAGATATTTTTAGGCAAAGTAGGAAGATATCTGAATTATTTGAATACTAGGGGATTACACACCCTGCTCGCTCCGCTCCCACACCCCCAAGAATCACGTTGTGATTCTTTTGGGATCACTACGTGATTCCAGCTTGCTTCGCTCGCTAGCCATACAGCTATGCATTTCTGCTAGTAATAGGATATTAGAAATACATTAATTACTGAAAATAAATTTAGATAATCTGAAATTGCATGAAGTCCTAAAATTATTATCTTCTGGTATCACAGAGATGTTAGAAATTAGTTAGATGTTAAATGTAAATGTTAGAAAGAAATTTGAATGCTAATATATATAATTCTAAAAAGTTTAAAAATAAAAAATTAGTCATTTAAAACTTCTTTCCATAAAAAATTTACAATATCTTCAACAGTTTTCTTTGCCCTAACTTCATTCCACCAAAATTTTAAACATTCCCTATTTTAAATGAAACGTTGTTGAGAAAAGCTTCCCTACATGTATTCACACTCACTCCAAATATTATTTAGCCAAGAAAGAGATATAACTTTTATCTCTGGGAAGTTATTTATGGGTTAAATCTCAGAAAATTTAAATTGTCAAGAGATGATATAACCCATTTTACAACCTTTTACCTAAAAAAGGACCATTTAAAGCGAAAAGTGGCTTGATACATGCTCATTTTAACTATTCAAAATTAAAACCGTAATAATTATGTATTTTTAGCTTTTTAAAATTGACAAGGTCCTATGTTTACGCATGTTCTGTTGCTCAGAAAACTGCCCCACATGTATACAGACTCACTCCATTTACAATCTAGTCAAGAAAGGCACAACATTTTTCTCTGGGTAGTCACTTAAGTTTTTAAAACTCAGAAAACGTGAGTAATCGGAAGATGAAACAGCCCATTTCTCAACCTTTTAACTAAAAAAAGGATTTATTAAGGAGACATTCATTCATTTGCTGAATCGAACTCGGACTTTCCGCCGTTGTTAACAAACCAAACGTGCGAGCCAGTGGCGACTCCAGGGAGGGGGCTATCGGGCTACAGCCCCCCCCCCAGAGCCAAGTCAGAATTCCTGATTTAATTTAACATCATTACAACTGTTTTTTTCTTAATTTCTCTCTTTAAAAAATAATAAAAACGTTTCAACATAGCTTTCTGGCTTGAAAGGGTCGAAAATTTTGCTACTTTTGTAGTCATTCCACATGTACTTGTAGCATTGACGCGGTCGAAGACATTTTTTGGCTAGTTATTTCATTGTAATTTTTATCAAATTATCGAAAGTATTGTATTGTTCTTTATGATTCTTATTGTCAGGTGAGTAAAGTCTGTAAAGTTAAAGAGTTTTGGTTTACTTTAGCCTTGTGACATTCATCACGACGATACAAAGTTTTTATGACCTCAGCCCCCCAGACAGGAATTCTAGATTCGCCACTGGTGCGAGCTATTGCCAAACGGCGATTAAGAAATTCGACCCTTTTTGGAATACCCCGTTTGGAACACCGTTGGAATATGAATTATACTGTTTGTTTTGAAACGTCATTGTAGAAGTATTTTTTTCGCAGCTTTGTATATTGTTTGTTTTCTAAAAGTACCTACTTATTGATTGAGGTTATTATTTTTAAAATTGCTAAAACTTTTTAATAATAATTATTATTCCTTTATTAATAAAATTATTTACTGTTTATTTATTATACATTATTTATTAAAACTATTAAATGTTAAAATTTCTATACTGCCATTTTTAGTGTCAAGTTTACGTTTTTTCTTGCCATATTCTTTTTAGACCCTATTTTTCTTAACTCGAATCTTTGGATAAATTGAATTTTTATTTTCTGCCGCTTCAGCTTCGAATTAGCCAAGTTCCAATGTATTACCGAATATTTAAAGCAGAGCAATTAAACATTATCGATAAGTAATTTAAGCGACAAGACAATTTATATATTTGAAATTAATTTGCAAAACCAGAGGATCAATACCCTAGCCCCAACCAATGGAACGATTTCGATAATTTTTATTTCATATGATCTCTAGATATATCATCAATAGTCGCCTGCTCCCCCCCACTCCATTTTCTAAAGAAATCGAAAGAACACTACTTCATTACTTCAAGACATATCGCAAAATAAAACTTTGGCGGTGTCCCTCAGCCTCTACGAACGCTAATTTGCCAATTTATTTCGCAAGTTGCAAACATAGCTACAGGCTATTAATATTACAGGTGAACAGTTGGTTGCCCAAGGCGGCTAGTTATGTTATAAGTGCCACTTTAATTTTTAAAACATGCCTCTAAGAACTTATTTGTAAATCATTTCTCTTCAAGTATAAATGAATTAAGTGCATTAGTTTAAATTTAAAACATTTGCCAAAAATGTATTTCTTAATGAAATATTAGCTCTCTGCGAGACTTAAGAATTTTGCTGAAAAAAGTTACCAATCATGGTTTTTAATCTTTTTACTTTCTCGTATACGAAGTATACAAAGAGAAAGTATTGTAATCGTCAAAAAATTCGAACTCGAGATTTCGACGAATCTCCACGTTTTAGACCTCCCTGAGTCCGAAAAACACAATTTTGGAATTATGTCTGTATGTCTGTCTGTGTGTGTGTCTGTCTGTGAACACGATAACTCGAAAACTATTAGAGCTGCGAGTATGAAATTTGGTATGTGGTCTTTAAACATAATTTGTAAGTTTCTATCAAATTTTGGACAACATCCGTCAACGGGAAGTCTGTCTATTTGCATGTCCGCGGTCATCTGAACGCTATAACTCAAAAACTTGAATAGCTAAATGGATAAAATTTGGTACACAGTTTTATCGTTATGAATGTAGGTCCGTATAAAAGTTTGGGCCAAATCCGTCCAAAAGAGGCGTTCAAATTGCATATTCAATTTCTTTTAATCCGATTCTCATGCGCATGCGTATTGGTAGCAATATGTTATTGTTGTAAATTTTATTTACAACAATAAATAATGTTTTCAAGCATCAATTGTTAACAATTTTTTTATTGTTGTAAATCAAACCGATCTCATTATTTCAGCAAATTTTTTATTCACGCGCTTTTGCAATTGTTACGGTTGTGGTAGTATAAATTGATTCTTGGGAATTCAATTCCAAAGCAAAATTTTCGCTTTAGTATTCATTGCATTGCCTATTTTATTGCGCCTGCTTCAAAGTAATATTTTTTTGAAACGTGGCAACAGATATTTGATTTCAGGTTTTTTTTTTTTTTACTTTCTCGTATACGAAGTATACAAAGAGAAAGTATCTCCACTACGAATCTCCACTTAGAAAGTATACGAGAAAGTTTAGGGGAGACCACTCCCGCTGGTTTATTTACAGGTGGTGACTATTTTCCATTACCGTATAATTAAATGCTAGATACTGACTACGGAATAAGTTAACATTTTGATAAAACTTCCCACTTTTGAACATTGGTAATTACTTGTGCGGAGATTTTATCAGGAATTACTGTTCTTTTCGATGTTTTCAGAGCTAAAAAAACTTCATTACTTATTTACGATGAAATTATAATTCACATATTTTTTCAATCATTTCGATGGGGATGTCAATGGCCTTGGGCATATGTATTAAATAGACTGCAAAGCTCATATTTTGAATTATATTTTGTAATATTTACTATAAACAATATAATTTTCAGTGTTCTGCTGCATATTTTTTATTATAGCAAACATAGTTTTTACTATTAAAATTCGTTTTGAAAAAACGCTCCAATGTTATCGACAGCCTCAAACTATGTCTTGCTTTCCCTTTAATATTCGCAAAACATTTCATTAACCAGCAGGAGTGGCCTCCCCTAAACTTTCTCATATACTTCCCCAAAAAGGTGCTGTTTCCCCTCTCGTAGCATGGATAAAAAAATTCGAACCTACTGTAACCCAGAATCCAATGATCGGAAGGTTTTTCTTTGTAGATTATAGTGACTGTAAAATATTTAGGTAAGGAATCAAATTCAAAGAAATGCGCACCGATGAAAACGCATCTAACACACACTGCTAGATTCCACTCTTGACGGCTCAAGGACAAAGTGACGTAATCCTTCCGCGTGCACAGAGATTGCTACCAGTGCGCATGCGCGTGGAGAATCGGATTAAATAAATTGAATATGCAATTTGAACGCATTTTTTAACCGACTGGAACGAAATTCGGGTACAGATCTATAATTAATGTTAGCAAGCGTCATACCAATTTTTATTTATCTAAGCCAAAGGGTTTAGGAGATATAATTTTTACAAGTATGCGATTATACAGTTCGACAGACCATCAACCCCTTTACGGATTTGGTCCAAACTTTGATACGGACTTAAATTCATGATGATTAAACTGTGTACCAAATCTTATCCATCTAGCTAGTCAAGTTTTTGAGTTATAGTGTTCACATGACCTCGGACAGACAGATAGGAAGACTTAACGTACACGGATTTTGTCCAAAATTTGATAAAAACCTGCAAATTATGTGTAAAGATCACATCCCAAATTTCATCCCCGTATATCTAATAGTTTTCGAGTTATCGTGTTCACAGACACACAGACATGATTCAAAAATTGTGTTTTTCGGACTCAGGGAGGTCTAAAACGTGGCGATCGTCAAAATCTCGAATTCGAATTTTTTGACGATTACGATACTTTCTCTTTGTATACTTCGTATACGAGAAAGTAAAAAAACGAGCCACTACTAATCCGGCAGACCTCTAGTCTGATACCTGCCGGATTACTGAGAGTCTACTGTAATTTATTTCCGTAATATGTTTTGTTTTCGTAATAATGCAAGTTGGCATCAAATTTATTAAATATTTCACTCTGTCGTCACTGCGCATTTTTCCTACGTCCGTTTTCCTTTTGATATTTTTTTCCCTTTCAATGTGTAAAATTACTGTCTAATTTTAAATTTAAAACTATTTTTGATTCCTTTTAATCAGCGATAGTAACAACTTATCTTAAGTGGAATTTCTCCTTTCAGTTTTATTTCACATCTTTTGTTTATATTTAAAAGAGGGGAGATGTATCTCGAGATTTGATCAGATAACCATTTGGGATAACCAAAGTCTACTATTTGTCCCTGGGATAATAATAACAAGAGTATCAGTTCGGACGATCGTTTTTGGTATGAAACTGATTGCTGAAACAATGAATCAAAAGATAAAAACGGTAATGGGAATTTATTACAATCGCAATTTGTCCCCGCCACTAAAGTAAAGCAGTTGCTGAATGTAGATTATGATTTAAAAATTGAAGAATTTTTAAACCTTTTCCCTTTGTGATTTACTCACATTTTAGACAACTAAACATTTGTCGAATAGACTACCGACTCCTGCCAGTTTTGCGAATTCCAGAGGTTGCTGTTGCGTTCACACAGCCTCACTCACTGTAACTTCATAACTATTGTTTAGCAACGGATTCGGAAACCCTCCACGCTTTTGCGCATGCGCCATCTTATTTTCATCAAAATAGGGGGAAATTGAGGAATGGAAGGGTGATGTTTACATTTTACTGAGCGTGATCTAACAAAGAACTCCGGAAATGCGCTCATATGACTCATTGCCTGACACCCCTTTCCGGTGCAAAATTGTCCCAAAGTGGTAATCTCTGAATCCGTTGCTGAACAGTAGTAAAATGAGTTATCCGAATGTGAAACTCTGGTTACTTTTCGAGATTTGCTTCAATCGTCGCAATGTTTTCGGATGTTTAGTTAAAACGTGCAGAAGTTTGTGTAGAGTACAGAAGTTGAAGTTCGTTGCAGAAGACAGGGCTAAATGCGCGGCAAACAAATGCAGAATTTGTACTTTCTGTCTATTTTAGAAACGCAGAATGACAAAATACGCGTGCAACTATTGCAGCTATTTGTAGACAGCACACCAAGAGTGCAAACTCTAATTCTCACCACTTTTCTATTTTTTTTAAATAAATTTTATCATACTTTTCTTAAGTTACACTAATTTGTTTGAAATAAAGTAAAGGAAATATACATATATACTTGTTTTTAATTCGTAATCCATGAGTCGAAAGATTAGTTGCAGAGTAACACTGATTTAAGTTTAGTTATCTAGGGTTAATTTATTGAATATGTGTCTCAATTTGGTACAATATGAAGACATTACGATTTCGTGAGATAATCCTGTATATTATTTCTTTTACCAACACCCCTCCTCATCGTTTAATGCAAAGCCTACGGCAAAGAATAAGGTGTTAGTGTATAGGATTTTTTACCCAGTTCAGTCGTATCATGCACACTTTGCTTTCGAACAGATTGTTTATTTCAGAATTTGAGTTAAAAGAAATTTTAGGTTGGAAGAAAAATTCTAACTTCGTCCAACATAGTCTAACTCAGGTGATATATGTTGGAAAGTCAAGTGAAATATTTATTTGGTCAGCATTACTAATATAATAGCCCAGATCCTCTGGTAACGCTCTGACGTCACCAACAATAAAACTCGCGCCATAGCACTGCGAGACGTTAAACAGCATTATTTCATTGTTAGAGAACCTAAATTTCAGTAATTTTAAATTTAAAAGGGTAATTGTCGTTCTAATTTCAAATTTAATAGCTCTAAATTAGTGAAAGAAAATTTTCTATCTATTGATATAAAATTTATCTCGCTCTGATCAATAGTTCCCGAGAAATTTTAGACTATATTAATCCTGTATTTCAAATTAATTTCCGTTTTTTAATAGAAAGTAGTAAATTACGTCAGTGGTATATCATGCGCGTGATATAGTTTGGACGCCAAATTGTATCTGAATGCAATCGTGGCGATGTTGTTTTCTTGCCAAGAATTAAATTAGGCACCAGTGACGTGAATCTACCATTTGTTCTCAACCGCCGCCAATTCCCGTTAATTCCAGCTTACACTATGACTATCAACAAATCGCAGGGGCAAACTTTCGATCATGTTGGAATTTACCTCGATGAGCCTGTCTTTTCACATGGACAGCTCTATGTTGCACTTTCAAGGTCTAGGATTCCCAATCACGTTAAAATTTACACAAAGACATCTGAAGTACAAGGAAAATTATTAAACAACGAAAAATACTTTACACGGAATGTTATTTACCTAGAGGTTTTCTGAATAAAGAAATTTGTAAATAATATGCAAATAAAAAAAATAAAAAAGTCATAATATATATGTTTATTTTATTTGTTTTCAATCTATGTTAAGCATTTCTCTTGCATATATATCTATTTAAACATGTCAAATTTGAAGGGAAGTCTCTCGAATGAAGAGGCAATTTGCACCCGTCAGACCATGACGGGTGATTTTCTAGTATTTCATTAATATGCAAAGTATGATGATCACTATTATGAGTGATGTTTGGATTGCGTCTCGTGCTGTGTCATTTATATTCAACGTTTTTTTTTTGCTAGATAAATGGGCTTTTATTAATTTCTGTCTAAATTTCTTAATGTTCCTAAAATTTCTATTTATTTATTTAAATATTTATTTGTACGGGTTTGCATATTAACAACTAAATCACTTTTGGGGAGGTGGAGAGAAGGTTCAACATGCGAAAGTTTCGCACGGATGCATTGGTATTAAATAATAGTGGATTTATAGACGGGCAAACTTATGTTTCTTCTCTATTGTGGTAAGAACCACTGATAACTGTTTTTCTTGCTTACAATATATATTTTTTACACAACAAGAAACTTATATAGCGTGACTACTAAAATATTACAGAAATGAGGTCTAATTTCGTCTCCTTTTCCTTATAAGGACGTTGTTATTATTAGACTTCAGGTTTATTATGAATTGATTAATTATCTGCAATTAGCTTAATTATCAATCCCAGGTTCTACCTTTGTATAATGATTATTTTTATTAATGTAAGTAATTTAATACTCAGAATTTGACACAAAGAAAGGTATTATTATTTTTAAAATATAACATTAAACTTTATTTATATCATAGATATTTAAATATAAATTTTCCTTAAATAAAAGAAGCCCAGGAAGAATAAGGACGCATAAAAATCATTAAAACCTTATCAAAAGTCTGTAAATGTCTCTAGTAATTCGATCTGATCACGATTCTCAGTCACGTATTCATTAAAATATAAACAGTTGTATTTTACAATCACCGGCACTATTAAAGACACGTCACTTAATTTTCTCTCTCACTCACCTTTCACAGACTGAATAAAAATCTGTCAATTAACCAGGCAGCCGCCGTCACTTGGATAACAAAGTTGCAATGAAGCCATTCACAAAAATCGGCCACTTAGGGGTTTCCTCCCAACAAATCACTTCACTTTAGTTACCTTCTTCTAATCTCTTTTTATTTTTCTTACCTCCACCCCTTTATATCTTTGGGTTCTTCTTCCCCCAGCAAGCGAAACCACTCTCGATGATCCGAGTCCCTGATTGGACTTTTTTTAAAAATTTAAAACCCACACCAGTCCAGCCTAGCCGAAAGGGTGAAGGCGATGTCTCTCGATTTTTCTGGACACTTGTAGGTTGACCATAATAATCGCCATGTTTCTAGTAACTACTAGGAGAGTCGCGTCGCCGTTCCAGTAATTTCTATTCTAGAGAACTCTAGAATACCCTTTGTATCAAATTCATATAAACACAAATATCACGCAACAACGTAGATCATTAAATATTATACAGGAATATTCAAAATTCAATTTAGAGACTTTTAGGGATGATAGGTAGCATAAAAATAAACCAAAATCACAAAGGAAAGAAAGTATGGCCGAAAATGTCATTGGGATGGGCTAGAGTAGGCTGTTCGCCAGCATTGTATTGGATTAACAGCGCCTCATTTATATAGCCTGGATTTTTTGTGGCAGACCATGGAAATCATGACCTACGATATGCCAACCAAACGCCTTCGTCCCAAGAATATAAAATGCCGGATATTTTCGAGAGTCACCGATCTTATGCGTAGCCGCTGTGAAGTATAAATGCAGTCAAACCCCGGTATACAGAGCCCGGGATATAGAGAACCCTCGGTTGTAATGAGCTTTTCAAACAGTCCCAACTGAACTCCTATATCACTAATGTGTTTTCAAATGCTTGTTACGAATTCAAAGGCAAAAAAAAAAAAATTAGATACAGGGAACTAAAATTCCCACTTCTCATGCTAAATGGTTACAGAAGCACAGAGTGAATGCTTTTCCCCAAAGAGAAATTGAACCTTTCGCATGTTGCGATGAGGACTTGATTACATCAGGGGCTCTATCACGATTCTACCGGCAATTATTCGCACCGAATAGTTCTCGCTCGCGAGTACTCAAATACAGCCAGAAAATAGTCGTACCCTTCAATTTAGATCTATCACCAACGCCGAGTGAAACCAAAGGGAATAATTTCTCACCGTTTCCGCGAGTGCAAGAAGTGGAAAAAATCGACCAATCAAAAGAGAGCACTCTTTACCGATTTCGAAGCATAAACAAACAAATCGACTGTTGAGTCGGCCTGTGAAGTATATTGTTTTAACTTAAACTACTTACTTTTGTTCAAATGGTTGTAGTCATGCAGTTTTTATAGCATAATCAAACATATAATTTGTTAGATAAGTGGTTAATAAGTGAGGACTTTGTGCACTGTTCAAAGACAAGTCTTTGATATTTCTCGAATATAAATTTTTCTTCCTATTAAATCATGTTTTTACACTTTATGTCATTGTTTTATCTGTTTATTTCTCGAATACGATATGCATAGAATGAATTGACTCTTTCTATGAATGTGCTTTGTTATGTGAAAAAAGTATGTTATGGTTTTTTTAATGTTTATTTTCAATACTACATCTATAATCACTGTATCATTTGCATCTAATAAAGACAAATACACTCCAGAGAGTACTTCACATATAAAACATCAAAATAACATTTTTGAATATTGTTTACAGTTGTTTTTCATGAAATCATAGGTAACTAAATGTTCATATCAATGAAATATGATGTAATCAATAAGTGTTTAAGCAAGGAACCCTTCTTGCATCTTCTTGCGCAAGAGCTAACATCAAAACTAAAGCCATCATTTAAAGTATTGCAAACGAACAACAGAACCTTCTCACTAGCGAAAAGTGCTTCTCGCTTGCCTTTAGCGTGGTGAGAAAAAACGGTTGAAACTCGCTAGGGATTTCGGTACCCAAACTATTTCGATAGCTTCGTGTTAACGGATTTAGATGACATCGCGAAATGTGACGTCGCGAGTGGGAGAACGGTTCATTTTCTAGCGAAAGAATGGTTGTCGGTAGAATCGTGATAGAGGCCCGGATTCGCCAAGTGATGAAGATATAGTTTCCCTCATAAAAGAAAAGAATAATTTGATTTATGATTCGGCATCGGATATGGTGATGTAAGTTCAGGTCCTTCGATTTCTGATGCGAATGCATCCGCACTGAAGAAGAATTTCGCAAAATTTCTCTTTCCAACAAAAATTGGGGATAAAAATGTTATGTACTCATTTTTAATTATTGATAAGAAGACAGATGAAATATATCTGATATCTAGGTGATTTCTACAACAAAAAAATCACGGCTTATTTTCATACTTTAGAGAAAGAAATTCAAATACAATTAATTTCACTATTTAATTTTTTAAAAACAGATATTTATTTTAATTTATTATAGCCCATTAATAATTGTAATTCAGTGTAATTAATGTATTTAACACAAAAAATGTGTTTAAGGATTACAGCATATTTTGTGCAGCCAATATTTGAAAAATCGGATATAGCGAACCCTCGGTTATAGCAAACTTTTAGGTCAGTCCGTTGAGGGTTCGTTATAACGGGGTTTGACTTTATTTATTCGTGGTAAGAACTTAGAGCAGTTGTGAAATTGGATGTCCCATATTGTCTATATGTGAAGTATCGCCAAATAAAAAATTTTCACCCTAATGGGTGAAAATTTTTTGGCTTGTCATTTCTGCACTTTCGTGCATCCTCTATTTCAGAGGTTCTCAACCGGTAGTACGCGTGCACTTAGAAATAACTGGCAGGCGAAAGTAGTCTCGTTAATGATGGAAAGCTTAAAGCTGGACATTCACCCCCCATGAAATATCAAAGAAATATGCTATAAACAAATAATTCTCATTTTAATAATACAAAAGTCGAATGATTTGAATTATTAAACCACGCGTGTCTGCACTCTAAATGAATAAAGTAGGTCTAATGCTAGGAAACGCGTGGGAATCTTAGGCTTAATGTATACTTGACATTAAAAAGTTTTAACTCGGAAAATATTGTCAATTGTGAAAAATAAATCGTCTCAAGTACTCACGTTAATATCAGGGATGATACTGTGTTCTTCAAAAATAGCTTACAAATCTTCAGAATCACAAGGAGTGGACACAAACGCTATGGTAAAGAACTGACCACACTCAAAACTATCCATCGCTTAGCGTCAGATGGTAATGGCGAAATCGGTTGCTGATCCAGGTCCATAAAACTGGTTTTTCTCTCTAGGAGGCCCTGCCGGCAGCATATAGGCATACTGTACTCCAGTACAGCACTTCTATTGTAAGTTTGGAGGGCTCTGATTGGACAAGCGAATCTGACGTCACTCTTCTGCACATCGCATCAGCAGTGAGACATTCGCATCTTGTTTATAGTTCTTCAAACTCAAAAATCTAATTTTTTCTCCAAGGTATTGCCTGAATTTGTTACCAAAGGGGGAATCTTTTTTTTCTTGATTTAATGTCGTTAGATTTGCTTTAAATTCTTTCTTTGTGAATGTATTGTCATGTATTTTTTTTCTTTTGCCCCTTTTGAATATCGTCATGTTTTAAAAATGTGTAACAGTGGTAGCACGGTAGCTTGCACATTTATAGTTAATTCCTCTAATATTTTTTTTCTCTTTATACTATGAACTTTCAAAGCTAAAACTGCTTGGAAAATTCTTTTTAAATTTTACTTCAAAATCTAATTTTAATAACTTTTTACAAAACTCAATGTTGGTTAAAAAAAAATACTACATTTTGCTTGAATCATTGAAATACGATTTTCAACCTTTTACTGAAATAAGACAAGCTTTTTTAACAACCTTCCTTCTTCATAAGTCGTAATCGAGTGTCATAATAAAAGGTTGGTTCAATTTACTTTTTTAACTCCTGTTAGAAAATCTTGATGAGTACTCCTGTTAAAGATCTTGATAATTTTTATTCATCTTAACCATGTAAACAATATTTAAAAACACACGTTTTATTTTTAACCATTTGCAAATATTGCAGTTGGTAATATTTTTTTATCTGTTGCTGTATTAATGAGACAGTGAAATCATACTAAGTATTTCGTTTGCATGAGTTTGAGAGAAAGTCAAGAGAATACATAATTTACCATTATTTAAAAATGAAATGAAATGAGATAAAATAAATTTATTTAAAGTTGTTTTGAGCATAAATCTTGTAAAGGTCATCTTAGAAATTACACTGCTAAAATTGTGTGAACATAGATCTAATATTCATAAATTTCCATAGGCAAATTGAGATTTGCAATAATAACAGATTTGTCTTGCTGGTTTATGACAGAAAGATATCTTAATTAAATTTTAAAATATTGAGTTTTTGAAATAAATATGTGAATAAAAAACTTCAATAATCATTTTTAAGAAATTAATACAAAAAACAATTTTACACCGAGTATAGAAAAAAAGCAATGTAGTAAAACACATGAGAACTAGGAATAATAAGTCACCAAAGAAATTTTTTATTTAAAATACCAAATATTTTTTCAAATTTAAAAAAAGAAAAAATTCCATTAGGTATACTTATGAATAAATACATTGTATTACAGTAGTATACTTTCGATACCTCAAAATCAGAAAAAAATTTGAGATATCGAAAGTATACTACTGTAATACAATGTATTAATTCATAAGTATACCTAATGGAATTTTTTCTTTTTTTAAATTTGAAAAAATATTTGGTATTTTAAATAAAAATTTCTTTGATGACTTATTATTCCTAGTTCTCATGTGTTTTACTACATTGATTTTTGTCTATGCGCGGTGTAAAATTGTTTTTTGTATTAATTTTTAAAAAATGATTATTGAAGTTTTTTATTCACATATTTATTTCAAAAACTCAATATTTTAAAATTTAATTAAGATATCTTTCTGTCATAAACCAGCAAGACAAATCTGTTATTATTGCAAATCTCAATTTGCCTATGGAAATTTATGATTATTATCACACAATTTTAGCAGTGTAATTTCTAAGATGACCTTTACAAGATTTTTGCTCAAAACAACTTTAAATAAATTTATTTTATCTCATTTCATTTCATTTTTAAATAATGGTAAATTATGTATTCTCTTGACTTTCTCTCAAACTCATGCAAACGAAATACTTAGTATGATTTCACTGTCTCATTAATACAGCAACAGATAAAAAAATATTACCAACTGCAATATTTGCAAATGGTTAAAAATAAAACGTGTGTTTTTAAATATTGTTTACATGGTTAAGATGAATAAAAATTATCAAGATCTCTAACAGGAGTGCTCATCAAGATTTTCTAACAGGAGTTAAAAAAGTAAATTGAACCAACCTTTTATTATGACACTCGATTACGACTTATGAAGAAGGAAGGTTGTTAAAAATACTTGTCTTATTTCAGTAAAAGGTTGAAAATCGTATTTCAATGATTCGAGCAAAATTTAGTATTTTTTTAACCAACATTGAGTTTTATAAAAAGTTATTAAAATTAAATTTTGAAGTAAAATTTAAAAAGAATTTTCAAAGCAGTTTTAGCTTTGAAAGTTCTTAGTATAAAGAGAAAAAAATATTAGAGGAAATAACTTTAAATGTGCAAGCTACCGTGCTACCATCTGTTACACATTTTTAAAACATGACGATATTCAAAAGGGGCAAAAAAAATTACATGACAATACATTCACACAGAAAGAATTTAAAGCAAATCTAACGACATTAAATCAAAAAGAAGAAAGATTTCCCCTTTTGGAAACAAATTCAGGCAATATCTTGGAGAAAAAATTGGTTTTTAGAGTTTTAAGAACTATAAACAAGATACGAATGTTTCACTGTTGATGCGATGTGCATGGTGTCCGGCAGCCCGAATGGAGCGCTTGGATTTCAAGACAAGTTAAATATCCAAACTTTCGACCATGCCGAGCCGCTTCTCATCGGATTTTCACTTTGACGTCCGGCTTTGGCGAGGAGCGGAGCACTCATGAATGTCCAGATTAAAACAAGAGTGACTGAAATAAAAAAAGAATTTTGTTTCCCCAAGTTCTCAGTGTTAAAACAACAAATATTTAATACCTACTGAGAATACCGAACTTGTGGAAAGAGCATTCTCTTCTTATGCGCATAAGCTTGAAGTAACTCCAAGCATGAGAAAGTATGTCTGCATTTGAACCTAACTTTACAAACTGACATGTCACAAACTCAAGGATGGCATTGAAATTGTCTGCCATTTGAATAGTTGATCTCTATGAGTAATTGTTATCTTTCAGCACAAGTTGTTATGGCGTTTAACTAATAGAATTATAAAAAAGGAATAAAATGTATAAGGCGTGTCCAAATGAAAAGGAGACTACAGTTATATGTAAAGAAATTTTAATAACAATATGCCAATTACAATTCATGTGGAACAGTACAACTATAAATAATCGCCATTGACATTGATACACTGATCCCAGCGCGTAGGAAGGGAGTGGATGCCTTCAGTGTAG
Organism: Araneus ventricosus; assembly: GCA_013235015.1. NCBI lineage: Eukaryota > Metazoa > Arthropoda > Arachnida > Araneae > Araneidae > Araneus > Araneus ventricosus. The sequence continues at coordinate 98,757 of BGPR01003176.1, read as the reverse complement.
AAACTCCTGGGTCAGGCAGACACCCATTTTCGCCGTCTTCTGATTCTCTGACAGATGCTTGGACACCCACTGTGCGCAAACTTTGCCATAACCAAACTTTTTGTGGATTATGTGATGCACAGTTCCTTTGCTTATGAACAGTTCAACAGCAATTTCACGTGTGGTGATCCGACGATTCTACCGTATGAGCTCATCCACAGCCGAAATCGGAGCACTGTTGGTCACAGCGTGCGCCTGCCCAGGGCGTGGCAAGCCCTTGATGTTTACGCGTTCCGCCTCATAACGCTGACACCATCGGAATATGGTGCACCGTGAGAGACTCTGCTCTCCGTACACCTCTTTCATCCTGCGATAAATTTATGAAGCATGCTCCCCTTCTGCGCAAAGAAATTGGATAACTGCTCTTTGTGCTGATCTGGAGGAATTCATCATGCAACGAAATGCGGAAACAACTCTCCAGATATGAGGATATCGTTGCGAAGCCGTTAACTACGCAGGTGCAACTGGGAAAACCACCGGTTATCGGCTAGCACATTAACTCACTGGGATTTGATACAACGCCGATACAGCTAATGTCTCCTTTTCATTTGGGCCCACCTTATAAAATCAAAATTATATTCTACAAATGTTAATAAGTTAATTGGAATCGTTTGACTCTTAAGATAACCTGAGCCCTTAAGGTATCCGAACACGTTCGAAAGTCGATTTTCGACCAAAATTCTATTTTTTTAATTTTTGATGTTTTCGATAGTTCATTCATTTACCTGTCTAAAACATATTTATGTTTGTCGGTACGTTAATTAGAAGATGAGATATTAATTGTTTTATAACAAACCGAAAACCGGAAGTGGGCGTTTAATTAGCCGAAAGTTGTCATTTAAAGGAACAGAAACCTGTCAAAAATTCTTTTAAACTGCTTTTTTGCAAGCTAATATGATGTCAGTATATTTTTAGGAAATTTTTTTAAAGTTTAGATACTTAATTTGAGCGCGTGGAAAAACTAAAATTTGATTTTTCTCAAAATTAGATTTTATGCATATTTTTCAAACTTCAAGCATGATAACTCAAGATATTATCATTCGATTGTTCTGAAATTTTGTTAAGACTTTCTTCAAATGTTTCTCTAGTGAATGTACTAGAATAATGTATATTGTAACAATATTTTTTAAATTATGGTCTTTTATTTGAAAAATGACATAGAAAATTTGCTGAAAATCTTATAATGATTGTTCGATTAGCTCTAAAATTTTTATTTATCCAAAGAATGTTAAGATTCTAGTACAAGCACTAGTCCATAGTATGTAGTTTATTTTAGTATTAGTTTTATTTGAATTATTACAAAAGTTTGACCTGTAGCATGTTTGAAGTTTTGAGGGATTTCCTCTAAAAAGCAGCAGAAATTCAAGAATTTTGTAAATTTGTAATAATTTATACTCAAAAATCATGCGCTAATATTAATCTTTATTAAATTCGACTCTAAAAAACATATTTTGGTGTTTCTATTTCACAATTTAAGAAAAAAGTGCTCCGAACGTGTTCGGATACCTTAACATTATTAGTAAAAGCTTCTTTACAATGAGGAGGTTTAGGAGAGACATGACAGTATGGGTACTCAAAAATAAATGTCTATTCAGATGGTGCGGAAAGAAAAGAAAATAAGGATGAGAACCGCTGCTGTAATTCACCGGTGTGCCATTTCCAGTCATAAACTCCTATTATATGTGATTCTGGCTTGTTTTTGTGATTTTCTACCTTCCCTAACAATTTACACTTGAATTTTAAGTCACCCTGTAGAACTAAGTAACAAATATAAGTAACTTTTGAAGCATTGACCCCCTGTTAGAAAAAAGTATTAATCGTTTTTATAGGCATTATACATATGCTGTTTCCTGTATGTATGTCTGAGAATTACGTTTTTTGACTGAAGTATTCATTTCCAGATACATAATTGAAAAGCATTTGGATTTGTAAAATAATGAACTGGCAAATCTTTAACTCGCAGGAGTTCACAGTTTATAGAGAAATGAATAAGGAAATTCTGTTGGTTCCTCTTGGCAGATTATTAAGTAAAAATTCGAGAATTGTTACCATTTTAATTCTTTCTGAAATTTCTCTTTGTTTTCAATAGGAAACATTCCTGATTGGTTGAAGGGACAGTTGTTCCTGATTGGGCCAGGCAAATGGGATTTCGATGACGATTTCACAGTGAACCATTGGCTCGATGGATCGGCCTTCATGTACAAGTTTAACATAAGCAAGGACCATGTAAGTCAGAAAACTGTGAAAAGAATGTCCATTTTAGAAGTGTGAAAACTTTGTAATTTGAGTCGTTAAGATCATACCCCTAGCAAGAAACATTTTTCTACTGAAAAACACAGCGGGAGTGGTCTCCCCTAAATTTTCTCGTATACTCCTAACACATGTGGAGAAAAATAAGCTAAAAGGCAGTAAAACGAACAAGCGTCCCTAATTCAGTGGGGAAATAAACGCTCGGGAATCGGAAGCTTGGAGATTAAAAGTGTGAGTAGAAGCGGAAAGGATTAGCGCAAGTGAATCGCGCAATTACGCAATAACGGCCTCGCGTCATTGTGTGATGAGAAAAGACAAATAGGCGATTTGAACACCTTTTTCCCAACCGATTGAAACGAAAATTGGGCACGGATCTACAATTAATGGTAGCAGGCTTCATACCAATTTTTATTTATCAAAGCCGCAGGGTTTACTAGTTATAACGTTCAGAAGTATGCGATTATACAGACCGACAGACAGTCAACCATTTTATGGATTTGGCCCAAACTTTTATGCGGACCTACATTCCTGATGATAAAACTGTGTACCAAATTTTATGGATCTAGCTATTCAAGTGTTTGAGTTATAGTATTCACACAACCGCGGACATACAGACAGACTTAACGTACACGGATTTTGTCCAAAATTTGACAGAAACCTACAAATCATGCTTAAAGACCACATACCAAATTTCATCCCCGTAGCGCTAATAGTTTTCGAGTTATCGTGTTCACAGACAGACACACAGACAGACATAATTCCAAAATTGTGTTTTTCGGTCTCAGGGAGGTCTAAAACGTGGAGATTCGTCAAAATCTCGAGTTCGAATTTTTTGACGATTACAATACTTTCTCTTTGTGTACTTCGTATACGAGAAAGTAAAAAAGGGTGGCAGTGCGAAGTTCAAGGAGTTTGACGTAAAGACAGGACCTAGTCCTGTATCTTTGGGTTGTACGGAAGTGAAACAATGTGACGGAGCATTACTTTGGAAAAAGGAGTAAATTTTTGTGCCCTCGAGATTAGTATACCTAAATTATCAGTGCACTGCTATCTGGCATGGCTTATTTGGAAACTCTTTCAAAGGAAAATTCTCCATTGAAGAAACCAGAATATTGGAGCATTCTATGCGCAATCACATGCAGCATTCACAGTTTGAGTGGAACAGTGAAACGCACCCAAACGCCGACGGCACTTGTTGCAGAGAGTTGTGGTGTCGCATGAAAGAGCAGGTCCACACACCGCCGGACACAGCCTTGAAACCATCAGCCGTTTGGGTTTCGAAGTTCAAACACACTCCCTGCAGACCTGATCTAAATCCGTCCATCACCTTAAACCCTAAAAGATACATTAGGATGGGCATTCACAATCGCTTCACTCCAAGCAAACGGCGTCCTGGCACTTGACACATTTCCATTATTGAGCCCATCCATTTAGGCAGGTCATTCACGCAATACAAATCCATCCGCTTCGGGTCACTCCAATTCCCTATTGCACCTAGTTCAACCCCCGTTTCATAACGCGAACCCCGCCTCCTCCGATTTCTCTAGAGCGAGAGAGTCCCCTTCTTCTCCCACATATCTACACCGGTTGCATTTCAGCATCTTTGACCCAGCAGTCCAAATGGAGTAGTTGGATATCCAAAGTTCTGACGACATCGCTCCAATTTCCATCGGTTTTTCGCACTGACGACCGGTTTTGGCGTGGAGATGTGGAATTTGCGTGGAGTGGAACGCTCGTGAATACCCAACCTTGCGCGGGCGTCGCTTTTCTATGGAACTGGACGTACAAGATGAGGTGCAACAATTTCGCTCGCTAGGAATATACAAGTTTGTGGACCGCTGGACTGAATGTAGCGCAAAAGCAGAGGACTATGCTGAGAATTGACGACCTTAATCAACTGCTAGTTTTGTTTAGTAATTGTTAAAAAATAAAGTGCAGAAATTTTTTGATTTACCTCTGTCTCAAAACGAGATAGAGTGGGAAAGTAAGCTAATTTTATCAAATTTGCCACGTAACAACATTAAAGGTCATGAAAATTTCTAGAATGCAATTTCAGACTTATTTCTTTGCAGGTAGACGTGATGTCAAGGTTCTTGGACACTGTCGCATATAATAAAGTTACTCAAGTGAAAAGGCCAGTATTTGTAGAGTTTGGAACGAAAGCGTATCCAGATCAATGCAAAAATGTATTCTCAAGGTATACTATGCACAATTTTTTAAAATTAGGGGTTTCGATGCTACGCTAACTAACTTTGGGTGGGTTAGTTGAAGAGATTCAGTCGCTATATATGCTCTGAATTGGTAATAAAATCATATATTGAATTTCATACACCCAGTTCGTGGCGTTTTAGAATTCTAGTGTTCATACGAACACAGACTGACATAATTCAAATCGAATTTCGTGAAAATTTGACAGGAATCAGTGGCGTGGCGATCCGGGGTATAAATGCCCCTGGCGCCAGTATTAGGAGGCGCCATGAAGTCAAAATAGTGCTGCGTTTATGCAATTTTTAAAACAAAAAATGATGAGGGAGTGTAAAAGTAATATCATACCCATACACCCTAAAAATCGTGCTTTCCTTACGCCATTTACTCTTCTGCGCCACTGGCCATGGTGATAAAATATTAATGCGTTTATGTCACATTTTAAAGTCGAATACGATCAGGGGCGCCTTTTCTTAAACTAAGTCACTGATGATGACAAGGGGGGGGGGCTACGCCACTGACAGAAATCGGCAGTTTTGCTGTAAAGATCACATGTGGAATTTCATTCGTATAGCTCGTTATCTTTTTATGTTATCGTCTTCAAATGCACATAGAAAGAGAGACAGACAGACATAATTTCAAAAATGGCTTTTTCGGAATCGGGGATCTTGAAGACATAGAGATTCGTCAAAATTTATATGCCCATTTTTTGACGCCTAGTCTTTTTTTCTATGTGTACTTCCCATAAGAGAAATTAAAAGTCAGAAATTTCATGAAAAAATAAACAGAAAAAGTGGAAGGGAAAAGGACCACATTATTCTGGAGAATATATTCTTCATTCAAAATTTAATTTCTCAAAAAGAATTATATATGTCCTAATTAGTATTTTATTAATATTTGAATCGATTGATGTTAAAAGGGGACTTCTGATATTTAGCAGAGAACTGCTATATTGATGTTAAAAGGGCTCTTCTTCGTAGAAGAGCCCTTTTAGAACCGAAGAATATCACATGGAAACTTTGATACTGTACCAAAAAGTGGCTGTGAATGGTATAAAGAATATCACATGGAAACTTTGATACTGTATCAAAACGTGTCTGTGAATGGTAGAAAGAATAT
>BGPR01003176.1:79253-93134 GCA_013235015.1 Araneus ventricosus | reverse complement strand
TGTATCAAAACGTGTCTGTGAATGGTAGAAAGAATATCACATGGAAAATTTGATACTGTACCAAAACGTGTCTGTGATTGATAGAAGCCCCGTTTTTGCACCAAAGATGCATTCATCTTCATCAAATTAAAAACGAAAATTAAAATCCGACTAATTATTTCCACCGAGAATGCAAAAGGTTCCCTTTTAACATCAATCCATTCATTTATGTGCAGTAGCTTTCAAGGCTTTCGTGTGATTAAATATACTGACAGAATAATCATAAGTTTGTATTCATGCTTACGCAAATGACAAAACATTCACTCATTACATTACAAATATATTTATATTACAGAACATTCACAACTTTGTACTCGTGTTTATAGGTACCTCTCTCATTTGGTGCCGTTGGAACTGTCTGACAATGTCATGGCCAACGTGTACATAATTGACGATGAGCTTTATGCCTCTTCGGAAACATGCCACGTATGGAAAATAGATCCCAGGGATCTTAAATGCACTAAAAGGGTGAGTAGTTTTCAATTATACAAAATAAATGTTTTGGAAATGTGATTCGGAAATCATCTGATCATTTTGACTGTCAGAAACGAGCCTATATAATGCTTGATTTCTTGTGTGAGAGTGATTCTCAACCATGTAGCATTTGGAACCCAAGTTTCATATCAGTTTTTATCTCAAGCTAACAGAAAATCACTAATAATAACACTAATAGCCCGAACAATAGCGCTTAGCGTCTAGCAACCGATCAATTCGCAATGCAAACAAGACTCCAAAGAGTTTGTCTTCTCTTGTTTGCCGCTCGGTATTTATAGCCTTTCCGGCCAGGCATGACGTCACAGGAAAGTTCCAGAAGAATCTCCATAACTTCGCTCATAATAGATAGCGATATGATTTCTGGATTTTCTGGAACCTTCATTTTGTCGCCAAATTTTTCGTGAAGTCGCCAAAATAGTCGCCAAGGTCAGGGGTCATTGGCTTCCATCCAATACGAATCCCTGTAAATCTCTCTTCCCAACCATAAGACTAATATGGCAGGAAAGTGACATTGCAGTTTTGTAACAATATTTTGATCTGAATGCATCGTTGTTTGCCTATGATAGGGGCACTCTATAAGGAAAGGAAGCATTTTGATGGCTCTGCGCATACACATTACGGAATTATTTTCGTCTCATACAAGAAGCATTTTCGCTTGCAAGAAAATTGCAAGAGTTTGAACACTAAATATGGATATTTTAATAGCTTATGTGCGAGTAAACAAAAATAAACATTCATCCTAATAATTTCCCTCTCAGTAATCTCGTTGTGCAACAAAACGATCACCGTGACATTATGTCAAAAATATGCACCTGTGTGTTAAACCAGTCATTCACGATCGCTTCACGCGACGTAAATCCATCCACTACCAGTCATTCCTATCCCCGATTCCTCGGTGGACCACGCAAACCAAACCTTCCTCACCCACCCACGTACCTACTCCGACTGCTTTTATGGCCCGGCCGACCAAATGGAGTGATGGATATTGGGACCGGTTGGATATCCATCTTCCGCTGCATACCGCTCCAATTTTGACCTGTTTTTCACATTGACAACCGGTTTTGACGTGGAGCGATTCTGAATATTCAGTCTTAAGTGGAATTGGGCCTTGTGATTGTTATTTTCAATGAAGTTGTACTAACTATTCATGGTTTGAATGATGGAACTGTAACTAAATTCATTTGTAATATAGTCATGGAAAAAATATAACGTCGGGCGAAAAATCGCCATTTATGGAAAACTACTGCAATTTCAAACTATGCGATTTTTTTACTTCTTAAATTAATGCTACAGCATAATAAAGTAAAATGTATTTGTACAAAATCCTAATATTTTTTGGATTATGTAAAAATTATCGAAATCGGTGGATGGCAGCTTGGGAGAAAGTATAAAGTCGTCTGCTTATTACATCACCTGAAAAAAATAAATAAAACGAGAAAGCATTTCTGTCCTATTCTAGAAACAAACAAAAGCTTTGTGGATATAGAATTGTTTTATTCTTGTGTATACCATGCCAAGAGAATTACAGTTATCAGAAACTGAACGAAGCAAAATACCAGCTTTTCACCCTCCCAGTGGCACTATGAAGATTTTGAAACGTTTGAGAAATGTCACCTTCGAAAACTCAGTTATACTAGCAAACGGCAGCAATTTTTAACAATGAACTTTCCTGCCCCCTTCTGTGGTTAGAGCGCTCTCCGATGTCAAAGGAGAGATATGACAGTGATTTATACTACTGTGGGCTAGCAGAAAGTCCACATATATACTCACAACCCTCTTCTTCCAACTGCGGGGTGACATACACAATGGGCGGTTCACAATGGACAGGCCAACCCTCCAATTACTGGTATGTATGTGGTCCTTTGGAAAGGAAATTCCAATAGCCCGAGAATACCCGAGCCTAGCGCTAGAGATGCAGAAAAGTTCGCGAGATATTTCGGGCTTGCCGCTGAGTAGGTTAAAGATGCTGGTTGCAGAGGTGCAAGAAAAATTGGCATATCGAAGGCTGTCGTTAACCGCTTTCTCATTAATCCTAGTAGCTATGGCATAAAACCGCGAAGAGGAAGGCAAAAAATAATTTCTTCAAGGCAAGAGAGGCAGATCCAGAGGTTCCCCCTGCAAACAAAAAATGTCTTTCTGGCAAATTGAAGACGAGATACAGTTGCCCTGTACCCAGCGCATATTTACGGATCCTACGTAGTAGGGAATGAGGTCGCTTCTCATTGGCTCTCACCGTCACGTGACTTGGCTTGCTTCTAAATGACGTCGTGAAACTAAACTGTACTTACTAATGCTGAAGGTTCGTCCTTTATTTGTTTCATTTAAAAAATGTATTCATCATTTTCTTGAGAAACATCCAAATAATCATAATTAGAAGGTAGTTTTAATTTCTCCATGATGGGATAGCAGAACACAAAATGAAAATTAAAATCCTACTTAAGCGCGATGTTATGACACCATTAAGAAGCAAGACAAGTCACGTGACGTTGAAAGCCAATGGGAAGCGACCTCATTCCCTATTATGCAGGATCCGTAAATATGCTGTACCAGTCAAATATAAGAAATGCACTGCATAGGAATCCTAATGTTATGTACAAGAAGTTGAAAGCAAAACCTCTTCCACTTTCTGAGCGGCATATTGATTCAAGTTTAAATTTTGTCCGGAAATATTTAGTGGCTGGCTCCAACTGGAACGATGTGACATTTTTGGACGAAAAAAAGTTTAATTTAGATGAGCCAGACGGATTTAAGTTTGATTGGTATGATCTGCATAAAGAACACCCCCTTTTTTCAAAACGCCAATTCGTCATTTGAAGTCCGTGGTGCAACTGAAAGTGCTTTTGTCCGAAACAAAATGAATTCAGTGCTATATCAGGACATGCTGGGAGATAGTTTGTTGCCGATTGTTCCTTTGATTACAACAGGAGACTGGACATTTCAACAAGACAATGCATCTGTGCGTATTTCGTGCTCTACAAAATCCTGGATGAAGGCCAACCAAGTAAAAACTCTTCAATGTTTCATCTCGAAGTCCCGACCCGAATCGAATGGAAAACCTTTGGGGCTTTCTGGCTCGAGATGTGTTGGGTTCTCACAATTGTCAGCACTAGTAAAGCACGCATCGCTGTATTTATATTTTTGTTTTAAGAGTTGTGAACCTGGTTTTAAAGTTTTAATTCCGATGTAAACATTCACGGATAATGCGTTTGTAAAAATAAATCAGTTTTGTAAAGGAGTTTTTTTTTATTGAAACTACTTTCTGTTGAGTCAGGGACTCAGAAGTATGTTTACTTAACTCTAGCGAATTAACATCTTGAACAGTTTTACTTTTTTAAAGAGTGAAACATTAATTGAATTTAGCAGAGATTTCAGTGAAATCTTGGTTTGCTCCAACAAGATGTTTGCAGGAATGGGCGACAGAACAGAAGCAAGTCTGATCTGAAAACCACAATTAAAAATTATTGAAACAACATTGACCTGGATACCGTCAAAGCTTTATCTGGTTCTATAGTAATGGAGAAAAGAGGGTCCCACATCACTTACTAAAGATTAAATCATATCCACTCTATACTTTTTTCCCACCTTCAACCTATGGCACAATTTCTCTAATTTCTTATAAAATTTGATATATTGTAACTAAACTTAAATGTAGTTTTGCTGTGATTTCATTATATTACAAAGTATCCTTACATTTCATAAAAATATACATTTCATAAAAGTATGCATTTCAGAAAATATTGTTACGAACATGGAAAGTCGTTTCCCAGCAATGTTAGTCTTATGGTTGGGAAGAGAGTTTTACGTATGGGGTGACTGGCATTAGCCAAGCCTGAACCCCTGACCTTGGCGAGAAATTTGGAGACTTTGGACGAAATATGGGATCTCAAAGGAGCTGGAATTTTCTCGATATCTCTACTAGGATAGGTGATACGCTTGAATGTACTAGATGATTCCATGTGACGTCACGGCCTGCCGCGGGAGACTATATAAGGAGTGCGCTTGGATTACATAGTGAATGAATGTTGATCGACTGGGATCGCCTTGGAGTGCGAACGTCTTTGGAATCTCTCTTTGGAGTTCTATCCGCTGTGTGAGCTTTTATGCTGTTAGACGCCGAGCGGTATTGATTTGAGTGTTCGACTGGAACGACTTTGGAGTTTCGTCTGCAGTGCGAGATAAAAAGGTGGTGTTCTGAGCGCTATTGAAAGTGCTGTTAATGTCGTTATTAGTCATTTGCTGACTGTTTGTGTCGCTAAGCCTCAAAGTACTGAACTGTTATTACCTGTAAATTGTTGTCTGTTTACGTTGCTAATCTGTGCAAGATGTATTGTTTCCTGTTACCTGTACTTCGTGTTTCCCTGCATATTTGTGAATAAACCTTCATTCTCCCCTATCCTGCGTGTTGGACTGTTTACGCCATACACCCACAGAAAGATTTTTGTAACAATATGATGCATTTCCAGTCTCATGTCATGTATTTTCTCGACGTTATACTTTTTTCCTCTACTATAGTTACTGATTTTTTCTTTTTATTTCCGACGCCGATCCAGTCTACTCTAAGGGTGTAAAACTTGACACAAGTCGGCGGGAAAAAGTTTCAAAATAATATATTACACTCATGTTGCGTGGAAAGTAAACATAATATGTACAAAACACCACTCAACAGGGGGGAGGAACAAAAAAGTGCTCACAGAAACGTAAAAAACCTATTAAAATGTAATAAAAACAGTTTTTATACGCAAATTTTTATTAGAGTGCTAATAAGTAGAAATTTTTTATTTTAATTATTTTTTCCACTATCTAGTCTTTAATCTATAATTCATTATGATAAATATTATGGAATTTTGAAATCAATTTTCTCCTATTTATTACCAGATGGCGCCACTAGTACGGAATCAAAATTAAATTAGTGAATTAATTGATAATTAAATTCTCAAAATATTGACATAATTCATTGTCATCGATGATAGATATGTGTACAAAATTTTCAAACTTTACAATAGGAAATGAGAGTTAAAATGATTACAAAATTCAATTTTTACAAACGCGAGAGGAGTCAAGTTAAATAAATGGATATAAAAATGTTAGGTATGTGAATCACTGGAATAGTCTGCTGCCTATTGAACAACTGATTTTAAAAGTCTCCAGAATTTTAAAAATTGCGTTTTTATTAAGGAGAAAATTCTTATCTTATTCTTTTTTAAGATTATCTCCCGGTTCATTAAGATGAAAACTTTTCGTGTGGACGTACTGTCTGTCCACCACGAGATTTCTGCTCGCCAAGTTGTCTATTTGATGGCGGTCGCTATAGAAACAGGTTATCGGAGGCATTTCGAGTAGGTAGACGTTCATTCAAATTTGCTACATTGGCGCAGCTTAGCTCCAAATGGGAAGGAACGTGCAACTGCGTCAAAACTGTGAAGACGAATGATAATTCTTCAAATTGGCGCCAATCAAAATCAAATTGGCCCCAAGAATAAAACAAAACTTCGACTTCCGTTGGATTCTTCCTATTCGAAAACGATCTTTCATAACAAAACCGGTTGTTATAGCGACCGTCATCAACGAGACAATTTGGCGGACAGACAGTAGTCAAAAGCGTAAGGCTCTGCTTTCTTTATTCGACTGCAGATACAGGTTGGTGAATTTCAAAAATTTGAAACTTTTAAGGTAATATGGAAATAGATCATGTCCATTTAACAAATATATTAAAAAATTATTTTGAATAAAAACTTTTTAATCCATATATTCAATGAATCCCCTATACGTCTCCCCGTTTCATTGCTATCATTATTTCAATATTTTTACGATTCTACTCTGATTTTCTTTTGAATTTTGAATTTAATTTAAGAATAGGAACCAGGAAGTTAATGATTGTATCAGTAAATTGATATTGGGTATGGAGAACATAGAGCAGATATGGTACAGTTAAAGCGTTGAATCCGTTATTTCATAAAATAACTAGGGATTTCATGAGTTACCTAGTTGAATACCTAGTTTTTCTATGAAATAACTGAATTATACACTTTAACGGTAACAGATATATTCACTGGTAAATACATCTTGAATTGCTTGTACTGCTCTCTTAAGGTTAAAAGACGTATCTCAATTTTCAGATTTTTTTCTATTTATTGTTTAGCAACGGATTCCTCCGCGCTTTTGCGCATGCGCCGGTTGTAGTTATTTTCATCAAAATAGGGGGAAAGTGAAGAATGGACGGGTGATGTTTGCATTTTACTGAGCGTGATCCAACAAAGAACTCCGGAAATGCGCTCATATGACTCATTGGCTGACACCCCTTTCCGGTGTAAAATTGTACAAAAGGGCATCTCGGAATCCGTTGCTAAACAGTAATAATGTTTGTGAGCAGCTCACAAACATCACATTTTTTTCTTTAATGGTTTTCTACTATTTCTTAATAAGATACGGTCTTTTGGCTTTGGATTAATGTCGGGCAGCTCACAAACATTACTAAGTAGGAAAAATATGAAAATTTAAAAAGAATTGAGATATTCCTTTTAAGCTTAGGAGGGCAGTATATATCCACAGAGACAAAATAATGCGGGTATAGTATGTTTAAGTCACAGCCTATCTGTATCAGCTGAAGGAAATAAATAATAATAAAAATAAAAAGAACTAAGCGGAAGTCGCCCAGGAAATATTTTTTTCTTCTTTCCTTTTTTGATAAAGCGCAACTCCACATGTGGTTTATGACAGTTGGAAAGTGTTGGACAGCCGGGAAGTTCAGATCTATCTCTGTACTAGCTTTTACTTCTAAAGCATCTACAGGAAGTGATAATTTAATGTTTAAGACTTAAGTGCAATGTATATATTTTGGACTTTTATCTTTTGACCCAGCAGTACAAAAAATTCATAGAAAACTGTTGCAATGGAGTCAAACCAAGTGATTTCACGGACACATAATAAACCTAACTGGGCATGCCATCTGACATCTATGATATGTTGCATAGATGTTAGATGGCATGCCCCATTAGGCCATTATCACTATGCTTCTGCACTCTTTATGTTATGCCGTCATGTCCTTTTTCTCTTGCAAGTTGAGAAATGTATTCAAATACTTTCTAGACGTGCGTGTATTTGACATACATCATATGAACATGTGTGAATCGTCTTCATTATAATAAAGAAGGTATACCTCTTTATGAAGAATTTTCACCAGAACGATTTTTTAAATAATCTATTAAAAAGATTTAGGTATTTCTTATTTTTCTTTTCAGTCTTTTATTTTTTTTCAGGGAGGGGAGGGAAAATTCCTCTTAATAACTTAAATGCAGGTGCCTTTTCGTTTGAGAGGTGATATTTTGTCTGTAGGTGTAATTTCTTACATTAAATATGTTTTGCAAAGCATATATATGACTAATAGGTGTCGAACGTTATGTTAAAAGCTAAATGTTACTTTCAGTAATTCTATCAGGCGAATTGTTTTAATGTTGTTGCCATATACAACTAAAATATATGCTCCCCCGAAAAAATAAAAGATTGAAACGCAGAATAGGAAAAACCTAAATCTTTTTGATAGTTTATTTTTGAAAAAATCGTTCCGATGAAAATTCTTCTGAAGGTCAAAGCTACTGTTACAGACAAGATTAATCAGAACCCCTTTAATAAAGAGTAAATAAATTGATTAAAACTTTTTGAAATTAGCGCTATATCGTCGCTTAACAAGCAACACCACCTATCTCAATTTTTTGAAATTTCAGAGAGGAAGAAAATGCTCAATTTTTCGCAATCAATAAAGAATATTTCTGAATTTATTGAACATCTGATATAAACATGAGACCGCATATTCCTACCAAATGTGAAAAAAATTCAGAAATATTCTTTATCGGTTGCAAAAATTGTGTACTTTCTTCCTCTTTGGAATTTCAAAAAAATTGAGATAGGTGATGTTGCTTGTTAAGCGACGATATGCAAAAATAAAGTATGAATATGAAAAGAATAGTCTTTTACAACGAATCATACGTGGAAAAGAATATTGTGCATATAAACGTAGGAGTGTATACTTTTATCATGAATATAAACATATCAGTGCAAATTTATAACACATATGAGAACCTGAAAACATGAAAATGTTCTTACTGAAGAACATTTTTTTTACATGTCAGATATACAGTGTGCCCTCTAAAGTCCGTTTTCACCCCAATAATTTCTGAACGGCAAGAGCTATAGTCATAAAAGTGGGGTCTAGGTATATTAATGTTGCCATGCGTTACGCAAGAAAACCGCTTACTGCTCCACATGGCGGAAAAATTCGGAGTTAGCGTTCTTATCTCAAAAACGGTACGATATACAGGATAAAAGTCAGTTACAAAGTTATTCAGCATCATCGATTTAGTAAGAGATTTAAGATTTCATCATCATTTATTACCTTCCGTACAGTAATGTTAAAAATAGAAGGCGTTAACTACATATTTGTTTGGTTCACAACTCCCAAAATTGTAACGCGACATAACGCGGAAGAGAAAAGGAAGCACATAATATCCGATTTTCTAGAGGCTTTGCCGTTGAGTGACCTCAGGAATGTATGGTTCCAACACGACGGCGCCCCTCTGTGCAAGGTATCAAGTGTCCAACAGTACATTCGGGACACATTCCAGCAACAAGTCATCGGGTATGGTGGTTGCGTAGAATGGCCTCCACGTTCACCTGACCTGAACCCATTGGACTTTTTCTGTGGGGATACATCAAACAGCGATTGTATGCAACCCCTCCACCAACATTGCAGGAACTTTGAAACCGTATTACGGATGCTTGTGCCAGCGTGTCACCTGCCACTGTGCAGCGGGAAGTGCAGTCCCGTGTCCAGATGTGTATTGTTGCTGAAGGACACCCTTTTGAGCATGACAGGTAGATGAGCCCTGGTGTCTGTGGATATTAGGGCGGCTTTTGATAGCCTCGACTGAGAGGTTCTGTTTCAGTTGTTTAAAAAGTATAATTTTCCTTTTAATCTTCAAAATTTTATTTTTTCTTATTTGAATGATAGGTCTATTTCTTTTGTTAATGCTTTAGATATTATTACTGTTGTGGTTTGCCAGGGCTGTCCTCAGGGTTCAGTCCTGGCCCCTCACATTTGGAACTTTTATTTTAATGAAATTTTTTTTTAAATGATGACCGTAGGTTTCTCCAGGCTTACGCGGATGATCTTGCCCTCCTTGTAGTCGCCAGCTCCAGGAAAAATTTGGAACATGATGTTTCCTTCTCCTTAGATCTGTTATGTAATAATTTAAAAAATTTAAATCTTTAGGTGGCCTCTGAGAAGACACTTGCTGTCGTTTTCAGGGGCACCCAAAATAAAAACAAACAAAAGAAGGGGCTGGCGACTCTCAAGCGTCCCCCAATTTTTAAAATTTTTGGAAGGCCCATCCGGATAGTCGATTCTCTTAAATATCTAGGAATAATAATTGATAACCAATTAAATTGGAAGGACCATATTTTAAATTTAAAAACAAAAATACATAATTCAGTTCAAAATTTGCATAGTATTTCAGGTCCGAGATGGGGTGCTGGTGTTTCTTTATTGAAACACTGGTACCTCAATGTTATCCAACCATCTTTATTATTTGGAGCGGCTGTCTGGGCTGGGTCTTTCACTAAAAAACAAATTTCTAATTTATTTTCAATTCAAAGAGTTGCTTTGGTTAAAATTTCAATATGTTACAGGACCTGCCCTACTAATGCTTTAAATGTTTTTCTCGGACTTCCTCCCCTCCATGTTGCTGCTCATGGTCTTTTTATTAAATTTCATATTTGGCATAACAGGAACAACGAATATGATTTCATAAATGTTGAATTTTTAGATTTATTTGTAGAGATTAAATATATTAATTTATTATATAGAGTTATTGTTTTTCCTTCCCAAGTAGTTAATCCTGATTTTGAAATTTATACCGACGGCTCCGGCATTGATGGTAATGTTTGTGCCGCTGTTTATATTTTTAAAAATAATTCTTTGTTTGAGTCTTTTAAATTTAAGTTATCCAAGTACAATTCCATCTTTCAGGCTGAGCTGACGGCAATTAATTTTTTCGTCGGCTGGGCCTTGGAAGGCAGTTTTAGAGTTAATATTTTTACTGATAGTTTTTCCTTTATCCAAATTTTAAAAAAATCAAATGCTAAATCTCGGTTCATTAATGAAATTAAAAATAATGTTTTTAAGGCCGTTGGGTCGGTCGTTTTATCCTGGGTGAAGGCTCATGCTGGTATCCCAGGTAATGAGCTGGCCGACCAACATGCCAAATCGGCAATTATTGTTGGTGATTTTTTGGATGTTCCTGCTCCGTATAGTTTCTTGGAAAAAATTTTTTAATAATTTTATTTTAAGTAATTGGCAGCAACATTGGGGGGATTCGGACACTGGTGTCAGGGTTCGTGAGTTTATACCGTCAGTTAATTTTGATTTACTTACACACAATCGTTTTTTGTTATTTTTTATTTCAGGGCATGGTCCTTTTCCTTTATATCTTTTTCGGTTTAAATTTTTAAATAGTCCTAATTGCATCTGCGGGGGTCTGGGGAACCCGGACCACTTCGTCTTCGAGTGCCCCATTACTATTAATTATCACCTTACTTGTCCTTCTTTAGTTAACACACCTGTTTGGTTTGCTAATGTTCTAAAAAATGAAAATTCCCTTAAGAGGTTGAAAGAGGTTTGCGTCATTTCTCAGAGGATTTGCGAGGAATTAAAAACACTTAATTAGTCCTTCTCTGGTTGGTTTCCGGTGTTTTGTTTTTGTGGTGTTTTTGTATAATTTTTGCTTATTTTTGTAAATTTATAATTGATTATTTATGTTGATATTGTTATTATTGTTATGATATTTCTGCTTGCAGTTTGTGAATTGATATTTTGAGCTTTGCTATTGCAACTGCTGGGACTTTTGGGGTTGAAAACCTCTGCCCCTTACCCACGAGGCTGTGTAAATATGTTCCACGTTTGTTTGTTTTTGTTTGAGTGTTCTAATTTTGGAATTTGAGATAGTTTTTTGTTTTCCTATGTAAATAGTGTTCTAATAGCTCTTGCCCCAGGTGGGCCATTGTGATTTGTATTGGTACTTCTTTTTACGTTTAATTATTTTTGGATTGTTATTTTTATATATTTGTGTACCTCATTGATATTATATTGCAATCTTGAATGTTAGTGTGCCTTCGCCCACCAGATTTTTGGGTTATTTTTAATGTTATGCTAGGATTATCTTCGATGTTATGTGATATTGTTTGAATATTGGTGTGCCTGGGCTTGTTGTATCTTTAGATTCGGTTATTATATAGAAAGATTTCAGGTGTATTCACGGAGCAATATTTGTTTGTTAGATTGATCATTGATATTGCTATTTATTTGTACAAGGTGTCAATACTAAAGTAATGTCTCTGTGATCAGACTATGTCTGATTATGTATTTAATTTTTGTCAAATTCTATTGTATTTGATTGTGGCTTTGTAGATTTCTGTTTTGTTTATTTAGGCCCATTCTGGCTTTTTTGTATGCATTTGAGAAACACAATAAATGCTGTCTTGGGGGCTGGGTGCGCGCTGCCCCTCTTCCGTGCTGGGCTGGTGTTCTCTCCCCGGCTGTCGTTGTTGTGTCTTACACCCAATAGGGTAGACCGTGGGTTGGGTAGATAGATGAGCCTCATTTCCGGCATGTGCAGTTTTGTTCAACGCGATCGAACAAATGTGCGTTTTGTGCTTTTCATTTGTATCATTTTTGTGCGCAAGATGTTTTTTTGTAATAAATCGATGATGCTGAACAACTTTGTAGTTGACTTTTTTCCCCGTATTTCGTACCGTTTTTGAGATAAGAACGCTAACTTCGTATTTTGCAGCCAGCTGGCGCTGTAAGCGGTTTCCTTGCGTAGCGCATGACAACTTTACTATACCTAGACCCCACTTTTATGACTATAGCTCTTGCCGTTCAGAAATTATTGGGGTGACAACAGACTTTAGCGGGCACAGTGTATAGATACCGGCTTCTTCAATTGCTTGTATATGCTAAGCACCTAAAATATCTTTATGCATATCTGATTATTTTTTGTGTGAATTAGATAGACTTGAGAGAAGTGGTGTCCGTCAATCTGGCCAGTTCCCACCCTCACATATGTCCCGATGGATCGGTCTTTAATCTCTGCGCCAGTTTCATGACAGGATTGCGGTACCACATTTTGAAATTGCCTCCACTTTCTCGAAGATCTTCTACTGGTGAGTACGCAAAATGCTTTTTTTCCCCAACTTGAATCTTTTTTTGTCTTAGTGTCTGCAATTTTAAAAATACGAAAACGTCTACAATAAACATTGGCACAAATGTGTCATTTGCAACGATTTGAAAGCTGCATTTTGTTAAATTTATGATCTACAGCAAAACCCTGGTTAAACAAACTCTGGTTAACCGAAATTATTATTCAAACGTCATTCATTTACGGTTATTTCAAATGCCTCTGAAATCATAAATCCAAAAAACATGTACCGTTATGCAAGGAAATAATCGCGAAGGTTTGCAATGATATCTGCGATTTTTTCTTTAAGCCTCCCCAAGAAGGTCGGTGGTTAATTTTAGAATGCTAAAATTAAAATTAATGGGTATCAACAATATTAAATAGAATATTGTTCACTTGTGCCTATCAGGCGCGTTGCTCTCAAACTCGCCGATGCAAATATTGCGCCCGATGGAGGATTAGAATTAATAAAGAACATAAGTGTAGCATACAAAGAGAGTTTTTAATTCGTTTTACACTTTAAACATATCAGAATTCAGTGGCGATTCCAGGGGCGCTATCGGGCTGCAGCACCCCCAGAGCTAAGTCAGAATTCTCGATTTTATTTAAAATCACTATAACTGTATGTAATTTAAACCCGTTGGAGGATTATAATTCATAAAGAACATAAGTGCAGCATGCAAAGATTTTTCTAAATTCATTTTACACTTTAAACATATCAGAATTCAGTGGCGATTCCAGGGGCGCTATCGGGTTGCAGAACCCCCGGAGCTAAGTCAGAATTCTCGATTTTATTTAAAATCACTATAACTGTTTGTTTTTAATTCCTCTTATTAACAAAAAATAATAAAAACGTGACAATATTGCTTTCTGGCTTGACAGGTTCGAAAATTTTCTACTTTTCTAGTCTTTCCACTTGTACTTGTAGCATTGACACTGTCGAAGACATTTTTTGGCTAGTTATTTCATTGTATTTTTTATTAAATTATCTGAAGTATTGTATTGTTTTTTATGATTCTTATTTCCAGGTGAGTAAAGTCTGTAAAGTTAAAGTGTTTTGGTTTACGTAAGCCAAGAGGTTTGACATTCGTCACGGCGATACAAAATTTTTATGACTTCA
>BGPR01003176.1:68193-79228 GCA_013235015.1 Araneus ventricosus | reverse complement strand
AACAAAGAGTTTTCACCGTTACTGGCTCATGATTTCTACAGCTTTTTTGAACTTTCAGGTGGCGTTTCCGACACATTCTTATATTCTGAGTTATTTTATGCCTCTTGCCTCCTGAACAGCTTATACACGCTGAATTTTGAATCAACCTGATCTAGTTATTCATTACAAAAAACACTCATGCAAAAAATTACAGTCTGTCTCTGGCAATTTTAAAAGCTTGTAATACAGTACAACCTTCGGTTAACTGAACTAAAGGAGGAAATTACTTCTGACAAAGGATTTTTCGGTTAAGCCATGGACATCTATTACTATTTTGTATCCAATTACAGTATGTAATTCTTACAGTACAACTCCGGTTAACCGGAACTAAAGGAGGAATCTTATTTCGACAGCGATTTTTCTGGTTAAGTTTTCATGGACATTTTATTACTATTTGTATCCAATTACAGTATGTAATTGATTGTACAACCCTCGGTTAACTGAACTAAAGAAGGGAAATTCATTTCTGACAGCGATTTTTTCGGTTAAGCCATGACATCTATTACTAGTTTTGTATCCAATTACAGTATGTATGTAATTCTGACAGTACAACCCCGGTTAACTGAACTAAAAGGAGGGAAATTCATATTTTGACAGCGATTTTTCTGGTTAAGCCATGGACATCTATTACTATTTTAGTTGCTAATTACAGCATTACAGTATGTAATTCTGACAGTGGTTGTGAATCCAGGATTTTAGTCTGGGGCGAAATGAATTTCCCTCCTTTAGTTCGGTTAACCGGGGTTGTACTGTCAGAATTACATACTGTAATTGGATACAAAATAGTAATAGATGTCCATGGCTTAACCGAAAAAATCGCTGTCCGAAATGAATTTCCCTCCTTTAGTTCGGTTAACCGGGGTTGTACTGTAAGAATTACATACTGTAATTGGATACAAAATAGTAATAGATGTCCATGGCTTAACCGAAAAAATCGCTGTCCGAAATGAATTTCCCTCCTTTAGTTCGGTTAACCGGGGTTGTACTGTATTACAAGCTTTTAAAAATTGCCAGAGACAGACTGTAATTTTTGCATGAGTGTTTTGTAATGAATAACTAGATCTAAGGTTGATTCAAAATTCAGCGTACAAACTGTTAGGGGAGGCAGAAAGCATAAAATAACTCAGATCTCATAAGAATGTGTGGCCGGAAAAGCCACCTGAGGATTCCAAAAGCTGTAGAAATCATGAGCCAGTAACGGGTGAAAACTCTTTATTTGACGCTACTTTACATTTCGGCAGACTTGCAAGCGTCCAATTTCACAGCAACTGATAAAAGTTTACAGTTCATTCACTATCATTCGCAGTTGCGCAGAAACTATAAAGATATAAATACGAAATAAGGGGAGATTTAATTGTGAAAGAGTTAAAAATACAAAATAATAACAAACAACGAGGAGGAATAAGAATCCGGTGGATGACGTCATCAGAGGCCATTCATCCATGCAGATTCAAAATCAGAATAAGTTTTCTGTAGAGGAAAAAGACTTTAAGGTCTAAATTTAATTTGAATTTTCCTTTAAGGCCTGAACCCATTCCGGAATAAATTGAAAAGAAAAACTTTTATACACAAAGAAGAAATTCTAAACAGTCTTTTAAACATTGTCTGAAAAGAAAGTCTTAAAATGTCTTACCTGTTCGCTATTAGCACACAAATACCGAGAAATGCTTTCATTATAACGGGCAATGCCGAAATATTCTGATACGACGTATCTCGTTATTCAACCAATTTTAGCGAAAAATAGGCAAGAATCGCAATCTTTGCTATCCAAGTTTCGCCAATTTCAAGATTTATTACAATTGTAGCAACCGTTCAGTATTTTGTAATGACATCAACAATCACTCGTTCTGTGATTAGGGTAATCTAACTGTATTATGAATGAAGAGTTAAGGCACGAAGCAGGTCTTCTCCCCCTTTTATGACCTTGAAAGCAAGGGACCCCTCTTCTGCTCTGAATGGAATGAAGAGAAACCTTCCCAGTTGCCTTTTCCAAGAAACCTGCTCTTTAACTTTTAAGGCCAAGCTTCGCTGATTGATTTTTCAAAATGAAAATCGACTATACTGATTTATTTAATGAAATCAGAATTTGTCATCGAGTTTAGCCTTACAGGATTACAATTGCAGTAAAGCACCGTTTATACGTTTTTCATTCATACGTCATTGACATATTTAGTAGTTATTTTAATGCAGCTAACGTTATTCTAGACAGTCGACGCACACTATAAAAATTGTGTAATATAACAGAAGTAATTATTCTTTTCCCAGATATTTAGCGCTTAAGACCACATTCGTTCTTGGAAGGAATTTTATTTTCTCATGCAAATAATTTATGCGGGATGTTTGCTCAGTCGCGAGAACACAATATTTGCGAAATAAAGTTTCTTCAACAGAATGTTCTGTATTTTATCGTTTTAGTATTAACGGAAGTACTAGAAGTTTAGTTTATGGCATTAAATGATTCTTTACTTATTTGGATGAATTTAACTTTTTCAGTATTGAAAGTTAAAACAATTAAATTTTACTGCGAGAAAAGCTAAAATTATTGAGAGTCAAGTTTAAACCATCTACAGTTTGCCATTTTTTTACTATTTATTAATTAAAGAACAAAAGGTAATGAATAAAAGAACCTTGTTCTATAATAATAGATTTTATAATATATGCTCAATTCATTTTATATAATCTTATTAATTCATTAAAATTGTATGGCCTATTTGAGGTTCTAAAAATAAGTGAGACGTAGTTTTGTATCCTTAGTTACATTTCACGAACACATAAATAATCTATATTTTCAAATAGAGGAAACTTTTTAATATAAGCTATCTGGTGCACTGGCCCGCCACCTTGCTGCTTCACAGTTCGCAATATTACTTTTTCAATTTTAAATACCGCATACATATTAGTGGAACAGACTATAAAACGAAAAACACCATTTGAGTTGCAATATTTTGCACAATATTGTCACGAGTTTCTGCATAAAATCTTCGGTTCCATAAGCACATTATGATATCGTTCTAAATAAAACTTCCACCCCTTACAATATGTATTTTATAAATTCCTTTGGGGCGTCATGACGTATAAATGAAACGTAGGCGTTATCAAAATTATACTTAAATCTAGGAGGTCAATCACCCTCTAATAGCCCCCCGATTATTAGGATGGAACGAAAAAAAACTTTTTTCTTTTTTTAACTTATAATAGTGCGCAAAAGTTGCCTTTTGATGCAAGGAAGACAAAAATAAAATTTGATGGCAATCAGATCAATGTGAAGGAGTTTCTTTAAAGTTATAAGAAGTGTTCACATATTTTAATTATGCGGTTACTAACTCTTATTACAGCCAATTGAACAGCACCTAAAATCTAAGGTAAATTCCTTAGCTTTCAACAGTCGAAGAGAAACACGCAATTAAATATTTGTTTAAATAATAAAACGCTTTGAATTTTATTGCAATCATGAAAATTATTGTTGTAAATTATGCATAAATGTCATTAAAAATTTATTCAAGTTAACGAAAAATTGTTCAACTTCTTGATTAACATACTTGGGAAGGTAATTTTTCGCACTTTCAAATGGTTTTTAAAGTGATTTTTGTGTTGTAATATTTTCGAAGTTATTAAGTCCAACATTTCGCTTAATTTTTAATTAGTTAAAAATTCAAAAAAAGCTTCAGGGGGATTTTTGTGGACTTTTGTAAAAATGCTCCTCTGGTTGAGTTCTATCAATGGCGCAAAATTCAGTTTTACGCAATTTTTTTCCCTTTCAAGACCTTTATTGCCTGAGCTAGAGCGCTAACACGCACAAATTCTCTTTTATTAGTAGTAGAGATACCTACGTTATATTTGATTACATTGTTAAAAACATTCCTCAACTACTTCGATAAGGAAAATTCCGTGATTACAAAATGAGAAACCCTATGTTTTAACCTGAAACCTTTCGATTACCAAGCTGCCGTCTGAACCCCATCTATTTACAATATGAAACTGGAAAATAAAAGGGTTAAAAAATTAAATGGTGTTGCCCAATTTGGACCCTGCGCCTAGAATATAGCTGTATTATAATTTCAATTCAGTAAAATTTTTGGGCCTTAAAATAAACGAATTATGTTGTAACGATGTAAATGTCGTGTACGAAATCATTTCTAAGAGGAAGCTTTACGTGGTTATAGTTAAAAACACGTGTTTAGATTTCAATATCATCAATTAAATAATTTAAGAAAAAATTTTATAGCCTTTTCGCTGTTATAAATTCAGTCTCGGAATACGTTATTGTATCTTCCGATAAGAAACTTGATAGAATATAATTTACTATAATAATTTTATTAAAATAGTTTAAAAATAATTTTAAGGGTTATCTTGTTTGGTTTGGCATTAAATAAGAGATGTCACTTGAAAACATGGTATTTGCACCTCTCACTTTCGATTTAATTTTTCATTATTTTATTAGTTTTCTTTTTCCACAAGAAAATTTTCTGTCCAGCAGCACAGTAACTTTTTCGAATAATGATTAGTTTTCAAATACCTCTCTCAATAATTACGACGCTTTCAAATAAACTCAGAAAAGTTCATGTTAATTCGTAAGATCTATTTTTAACTGAACTGTATTAGGAAAACTGTTCTAAAATTTTTGGAGCGCTATGGAAATATTATACATAATGATACGCTTGTTAAAACTTTATTACCCCTCTGTATACTGAAAGCATTGAAATAAAATACAAATATAAATGCATCACCAATTGAAGATTGTGATAGAATAATTAGAACACTTAACTACGACTCGCGAACAAATTTATTCTAGAC
Source organism: Araneus ventricosus (assembly GCA_013235015.1). Classification (NCBI taxonomy): domain Eukaryota; kingdom Metazoa; phylum Arthropoda; class Arachnida; order Araneae; family Araneidae; genus Araneus; species Araneus ventricosus. Next base: position 74,395 of record BGPR01003176.1, on the reverse strand, counting down.
CTTCAGCGTTCGAAGTTCTTGCGATTTATAATTGTTTTAGATGACCCTCGTTAGAATTAATCAGAATATTCATTTTCATTTTCACTTCTTGTATGCAGAATAATACAGGCTTCCGTAACACTAAGAAGCCAGTGACTCATTCTCAAATTTCTTCGGCACGAATTCGAAATGTACAGATATTACAATATTATATTCATAAAAACTCCGTACGATTTTCTCAAATATACTGGGTGATAATTTTGGTGTAAATTTAAATTTAAATCTAAGTTTTGTTTTCTGATTTGGGAGATTCAAAGACGTTTTCCTGCTTTTGAGAAATTAACAATTATTTGGCAATATATTTATCAAGAAATTTAAATGTAAAATGACTCTCTCACTCTCATACTAAGATTGTGAATCCTGCAGATTCTGATTCTAGCGCAGTGGCGAATACAGGATTTGAATCTGGAGGGGGCTGAGGTCATAAAAATTTTATATCGTCGTGACGAATGCAGAACCTCATGGCGTATATAAGTCAAAATGCTTTAACTTTAGACTTTATTCATCTGATAATAAGTATCATAAAGAACGCTACAATGCTTTCGATAATTTAATAAAAACACAATGAAATAACTAGCCAAAAAATGGATTTCGACAGCGTCAACGCTACAAGTACGAGTGGAATGACTACAAAAATGGGAAAATTTTCGACCCTGTCAAGTTAAAAAGAAATGTTGTCACAGCTTTTGTATTATTATTTTTGAAAAAAGGTAGATTAAGAACAAACAGTTGCAATGATTTTTAAATAAAACCAAGAATTCGGTTTTAGCTCTGGGAGGGGCTGCAGCTATATAGCACAACCCTTGAATTTGTCACTAGAGCAATCTTTTTGTAGAGCTATTTGCAAACAGCCGTGGGACCTCTATTTCCCCTACAAGACGTGTTGGACCCTTACAATGGGAGAAGGGGGAACTGTCTTTGAAGGCCACGCGTGCCTGCAATCACCCCCGCCTCTTCACCCCCACATAAGTGTATGCTTTTGTCAAATTTCAGTCATGGATGGGGTCCGAGGTCAGAGGTCAGCTCGGGGAAATACTAGAACTGCAGTTGCGAAGCAAACAGAGGAACCGTGCTTCGAAACGTTTGACATGTTTACGATTTGCTTTATAGTGAGGACAGGATTCTTTGGAAAAGGAACATCAAGTCTCCACTGATCCAATAAATGTTTTGCGCGAAGCAGGGACGATTCTAAGAAAGTTGAAAAACGTTTGGTTGGAAAATAATGTTATTTTGGAAACTGATAATGATAAATGAAAGTTCTTGCCTTATTTTGCAATATTAAGAGCAATACTTTAAAAATTAGAAAAAAATTATTCAAAATTTTAAATGTACTAAGTGACACATCCTTAAGATTGTTGCTAAAACATTTGAGCCGGTTGGATTTATTTCTCTGTTTGTAATTAGAGTGAAATGTTTATTGCAACAATTTCGGAAATCTCCTGATGTATAAATGGATTTTTGGGCCTTGGATCCTTTGGGACTTTTAAAAAGAGTATTATCTAAACGTCGAACTAAAAGCCTTTTGTGGTCTTTGGAAAGCTGTTTAAGAGGAACGGGAAAAAATGCCTCTTCCGATGTACAAAAGGCATTTACGGCATTTCATACAAGTTACGGTGCAGAAAGATATTTAAGACTAAGGGTTATCAAACTGAATATTTAAAACACAAAAAAATTATGTAAAATAGTTCTTAAAATACCATAAAAAAGTCTAAAAATGTGTGAACAGCCTCTGAACCTGTTATTTAACAATAAAATCAAATGCATTCTAAAATGAAAAAAATTGTTAAAAATACGCATGAGAATATGAAAATTATCTCATCCTATATTTAAAGTCTGAAAATTTATCCAGCAAATTTATAGAAAGAGTTTAATTCAGATTGGATTAAAAACATTACTTTTTATTCTTTTCTTTTTATTAATGATTTATTGATTTTATAGAAATATATTCATACACTTATAAAAAATTTATTCATTTGAAATATCTATAGAAAATAGTTCACATTTTTTTCAAATTGTGGATTCAAAAAGATTGTGGTGAATAAGTTTCTAAAAACTAAAATTTTTAAGTCTTTCTGAACTTATAGATATTTTGATATGTATTTAAACTTACGTATGTACACTAAACTTACATTTTAAGCGCAGCAACATCTTCCTCACCAGTCTAATGCTTTTTCCAAACCAATTTTAAAAAAGACTGTTAAATTATTTAATATAACCATCAAAAAGCAATATAAAAGCTGTAAATATTACCGATTTATCCAAAATTCTGATTAAGACCGTAAATAGGTATGATTTTTAATTATTACATTATTCTTTTTATTCTCTTTCATAAGGTCACAGTAGCAAAGTGGTAAGATCTCGGCTTCGCAGCCGGGGGGATCCGGGTTCGAATCCCGATTCACTAACTGCCCCCGTATTTTTGGGCCTGGCACACGTTAAGTATATCGGAGTCAGACGTGCTTTTGCGGGTGGGGCGCGGAAGTTTGAAGAAGGAGGTGCCAGCTCAGGTGTCCTGTTCGTTATGCAAACGCAGTTCAAAATTACCAATTCTTTCCCGAAATAAACCTCGAGTTGCTTTAAATGGTTGTTAATATAACTAAACTAGACTATAATAAAGTATTTTTTTCACAGCTGATCTATTAGATTAATTGAAAGATTAGATTATAATTTTAGGCTTTGTTTCTAATTAACCATATTTATAAAACTTCCTTTTTTATCATTGATTTCTTTGTGCTTTTACACTTGTTTGAATTTCTATTGATTTAATTTATAATAGCAGAATGAGAACTTTATTTATTCTCGTTCTTTTATTGTAGGAATAGTCTTTCAAAGGTTATTATATTAATAATAATAAATAAGAATTATGATTTTAAATATTAATAATTTTATAAATATTAATAATTAATTATGACAAATATTAATAATTCTTGAAATACTTTGAATGAAATATTTTCAGAAGCCCTGTAAATATTATTTATGAATTGGACAGCAAGGAATTCTGTTAATCATACGAAAAATAAAAATGCTTATAAGAGATTGGAAACATACAATACGGAGACAATAGGAAAACTTAAATTGTAGGAGAAACTGACTCTGCAGAAACTGGATTTCCAAACTGCAGTTTTCTCGCTAATCACTTAACAGTTTTATATCTTTATCCATTTAGAAAACGTTCTACGATCTTCTAAATGAATTAAAGCCCTTAAAAATTGTTCTCTTGTGATCACTAAAGGCACGAGATAAGAAATACTTAAATAATGGAAATAATTCAGAAGGAATAAAATTTTTATTTTTGACATTGTATAAATCAAAATACTCGGAATATAGACCATATCTTATTATTTTAATAGGAAATAGGAAGGAACCAGAGAAAATTTTCGAGTTACGAATTTGAGCTAAAAACTTTGCAATTAGCCATCACAGTAAAAGATTCTTTAAAATACTTTCCAGGAATTGAAAAATTTCCAAGGATTATTTTTAAGGATCTGAGGAAGATGACATCAATATTATTATCACAGTACATGCCAACAAAAGTTTAAAAAAAAGTATATGCACCAGTCAGTTTCTATTTATTATTATTATTATTTTTGGTTTTGTTTCATTAGTTTTTCTTTTTCCACGAGAAGTTTTTATGTCTAACAGCACAGTAACTTTCTCGAATAATAATTATTTTTTAAATACTTATCTCAATATTACAACGCTTTCTAATAATCACAGAAAATTACTTGCTAATTCGTAAAATCTCTTTTCAACTGTACTGTATTAGGGAAAGAATTCTAAAATTTTTCGTGTTCTATGGAATGGATACTCTCATAATGATACTCTCGTTAAAACTTTGTCTCTGTAAAGTGAATGTACTGAAATAAAATGAAGATATAAATGTATTACGAAATATTGATACAATAATTAGAAAACTTACTATGATTCACGAACAAATTTATTCTATATTTTCAGTGTTTGAAACTTTTTTTTTGTCATTTCCAGTAAAGAGAAATAATTAGTTAAGGAATCGATAAATAGTAGAATATTATTCAGATTTTTTTTTAGAAGAATAAGAATGTTTATATGCTTTAATTGCAAATACTTCTAAATTCAGTGAAAAATGCTTGTTTTTAGTAAATATTTCAAAAGTAGCATTTACATTATGAAATGTTCGACCTTCAAGTTTGAAAGTTGTTCGCCTCATTCTGAACCTTGCGAAATTGAAGATGGATATACTCAAACGAACATGAATAATGAACACTTGGATTAATTAATGTTACTCGTTTCTTTAAAATACATGGTGAGGTATACTAGGCATTCGAGATGTTGTGAACAAATGGTCTCAATTAAAGTTCTGTAAAATAAAGTTTAGACCAAATTTTGATTTAAAGAAAACCTCCATAAGATTTATTTATTTTTCATAAAATTTTTTTTTATCTTGATATAAATTTTTGTATTTATTTTATTCATGAAATTTGTTTTATTTATATATTATTAATTCTTTGTCCTGTTCCCTCACTATTTTCTTATCTCTTTGATCTTGCATGCAATACAATCTTCCAATTTTCAGTTAAAAATAAGGTTAATAGAAAATGCGTATTTCACTTCTCAATGAGCAGGCTTGCTTATGCAATATGAAAATATTTGCTTTTTTTAGTCGGCAAAGTTCATCAGTAAAGTCGGCATTTTGTTTCATATTATTGCAGAAAAAGATTTTTTATGCCGTCTTAAAATTTAAAAAAATTTTCTTCTGAATGATACTAATTTAATTGTCGTACATTTTCCTTGCTTAATTTTGACAATTTTTTTAGAATTTTTTTATATAGCATTTTTAACAATACATTTCATTGCAGTAAAATTAAAACGGTTCATTGCTTCTACAGATAATTCAATCGCTTTGTTTTCTTTAATTGCTAAAAGCTATAAAATGTAGATTCTGTTTATTTTTTCATATTCTATGCAATCATAAATAGTTATTCAGTTTTCATTTCATTTCAATACATTATTTTGCATTATCTATAAACGAACTCCTCATTTTAATGTTAGAATCAAATTCTCATTTTTCATGAAGCGAATGTTTCTAAGCATCAAACGAATGAAAGCGTTTCGAGCCGCGCTATTGACTTCACAACCACCTCTTGTACAGACAAGACAAGATAATATGGTGAAGGGCAAAGCTGCGACTTTCCTCTCTATGGAAGTTCTAGAGACCTGGCGAAACGTGGAAGACATCTGAATGAGTTACATTGTGTCTTCCTTGGAAGAAATAAAGGCGTGTCGTGTCTCCTGACTCCCCTAGTCTCGGTTTAGGGGTTACCGAAAGAATTTCAACCATTCACAGATTTCTCCGCCAAACACATTATTATTCGAGCCGAATCCCGTAGAATAGATTCCAGAATATTATTCTTAGACGGAGATTCCAGAATATTATTCTTAAAATATTGGCCATTTTTCATGTGCTAATAGGGTTAAGTAGTGGAATGGAAACCAGTGGGAGTGGCCTGCCCTAAACTTTCTCGTATACTGCTCAAAAATTTTTCATTTCCCCTCCCCTTGCGTGGATAAAAAAATCGAACCTACTGTAATGCAGAATGCAACGAATATCAGAAGCTTTTTCATTGCAGAGTATAGTGATTGTAAAATATTTAACTGAAGAATCATATTAAAAGAGATGCCTATGTATTAAAACTTAGCAATATTTATTTTCTATCACACTCCAGAAAGATCCGCTATTATACGAGCGAGCGAAAACAAAACAGGAGACAAAACATATCTATCACAAACTCCGTCTCAAGGACTAAGTGACGTAATCCTCCCTCTTTTTACCAGAGATTGCTAAGTACGCAAGCGCATGGAGATACGTTTTGAAACGAATGCTTAACAAGTATGCGATTATACAGACCGACAGACAGTCAACCCGTTGACAGATTTGGCCCAAAATGTTATACGGACCTACATTCATGACGATAAAACTGTGTACCAAATTTTATCCATCTAGCTATTCAAGTTTTTGAGTTATAGTGTTCGAATGACTTCGGACATACAGTCAGACAGACTTCCCGTTGACGGATTTTGTTCAAAATTTGATAGAAACCTACAAAGTATGTGTAAAGACCACATACCAAATTTCATCCCCGTAGCTCTAATAATTTTCGAGTTATCGTGTTCACAGACAGACACA
>BGPR01003176.1:22392-68183 GCA_013235015.1 Araneus ventricosus | reverse complement strand
CGTCAAAATCTCGAGTTCGAATTTTTTGACGATTACAATACTTTCTCTTTGTATACTTCGTATGCGAGAAAGTAAAAAAAGAAAGAGAGGCTTTCCAAAGTACTTTGGAAAGTCGCTCTTCCTTTTATTTATTTATTTATTATTTTCATATTTTTAATTCTTTCACAATTAAATCTTCCCTTTTTTCGTATTTATATCTTTGTACTTCGCAATTTTTCCTGGATGATGCAGCAGTTGCGCGCAGCAAATAAATTGCTTCTACTATTGTTGTTTTGTCTTTTTTAGGTATTTAATAGGAAACTATATATGGGGATAAGTTGTTTTCCTGCAGGACTTTCAAGGGAAATTGACCTACATTTGTGTTACGCTTTGGACGCCAGAAATCAACATACCGTAGCGAAAAGTTCGGTGCGAAAGCTCGCATCTGTCAATTAAACTATGCATTTTGGTTTCGGCCTGGGCCAGTCGCGAATCCAGGGGCAGTGCTATGGGGCTGCAGCCTCCCCCATAGCAAACCAGAATTCTCGATTTTATTTAAAATCACTACAGCTGTTTGTTCTTAATATCCCATTAAAAAATAACGTGACAAAATTCGAAAATTTTCCCACTTTTGTTTTCATTCCACTCGTACTTGTAGCATTGACGTGGTTCGAAAACTTTTTTTGGCTAGTTATTTCATTGTGTGTTTTATTAAATTATAGAAAGTATTGTAATGCTCTTTATGATTCTTATTGTCAGGTGAGTAAAGTCTGTAAAGTTAAAGTGTTCTAGTTCACATAACCCATGAGGTTTCGCATTCGTCCCGACGATGCAAAAAGTTTTTTGACCTCAGCCCCCCTAGACCCAAATCCTGGATTCGCCACTGTTCACGACCATTCACAGTTGCGCAGAAGTCTGATACATTTCCTATATATGAGAGTAGGTTGCCTGAGGACTTTCAAGAGAAACTGACCTACATTTGTGCTTCTCTTTGGAGGAAAACCAGAAAAACGCCAGAAGTCTATCTACCGTTTCGAGAAGTTCGTTGCTAACGCTCACTTCGGTCAATTAAGCCATATATTCGGTTTCGGCCCTGGGCTGAAACAAAACGCAAATTTTCTAGTCATTATATTAAAATTCTGGTCAATGTGTTAATTAAAAATTCAGTGTACAAACTGTTAGGGGAGGTAGAAGTTACAGAAACAACCCAGATTTTATAAAAAGTATGACCGGAAATGCCACTTACATGAGTTAGAAAATTCAAAAAGCTGTAGAAATTACAAGCCAGTGACGCACTTTTTAATCTGAATATGCTTCATTCTAGCCGCAAGCATTTTTCAGGAAAACCTTGTTCTTCCAGATAAGAAAGGATTTGAAAGTGGAGCCTCCATTATGACCACCATCAGCTCTAGTCAAAGAACTACTTACAGTTATTATCACAGCTTTGCTCTGACCGAACATTATGTTCTGTTCCTGGAACAACCACTGCTCGTCAATACAGTAAAGATGGCAGCGTCCGGAATCAAAGGATACTGCGTCAGAGATTGCCTGGAGTGGACCCCGGCGATGAAGGTAAGAAATTCTGTCATCGATATCGGAAGCATTAAGAAGTTTTAAATTTTAGCCTTTTAAATCAATGCTTCTTAAACATCTTTCACTTGCTCTTTTTTTGGACGGGAAAGGTTTTCTCTACACCATATTCACCAGAAAACCTTTGCTACTATCCTGAAGTTGGAAAATAAGGAGTTAAACCTCAGATTAATTAATAATAAATAAAAGGAAATTCAATTAAAAATTTTTCGCCTGTTTTAAGGAATTCATTTTTAGGTTAAGATAAGTTTCTTAACTATTTTTGTTGTTGAGAATCCTACTTGTTCTAGCGTAACTACTTAAGTACATGAGTTAAAGACTCATGGAAGTTCAAACTTATTAATATGTCTAAATAATTCCATTAAAAAAAAATCCTGTTTTTACTTCTGTTTTTTTTCGAATATAGATGGCGCCATGGGACTAATGTTTCTTTAATAATTTGATAATACCTCCCTCCTTTTAAAAGAAAGTTAGAGTGGGTTTGTGATTACGTGAGGAAATTTTTGTCTTTTTTTTCTCTATTTTTAAATTTAGTCTAATTTTTCTAGTTGATTGTTTTTAAGCTCAAACTAGTATTTATATATTCTTACAAAACTACACAACAGTATATAAATTCTTACTATATTAGGTTTTGATTTTTTCTATTGGATTTTTGTTCAGAATTTGGGTATACGACATCTGCAGAGTTCCATTTAAGGGTTCTTCAAAAGGGAATGTGGTCTATAACGCCAAACATGCAGTTATATATTAAATTTTGGAACAACTCCATCAAGTGGTTAACTCTCTGTTGCTCTTTCTAGTCCTATGTAGGATAACACGATAATTCAAAAGCGAAGCAAGCTAGATAAATTAAATTTGTTATGAGGTTTTGACACCCAAATTCTTAGTATGTATCAAATTTTGGGTCCAGTCGTTAAAAGGAAAGAGCTCCAAAATACATACTCGACTCTCTTCATTATATGACGAAGCTAGAAGCAAAAATGTTGAACTATTATGAAAGTGCACCGGAAAAGTAAAGGGAGAATACCTCCGCTGATTTCTAATATTTTTCTGATTTGTATCCTTCTGTCATACTTTCTTTTCATTTACAGCTGTTTAAAAAATTGGGTATACGGCTGTATTTCAAATTTAAATATAACCTTCCGTCGGGCGCATATAATCTGTGAGATGAAGCAATCGTATTTTTTTGTGCCTAAGTGCAGGTTTTATCGAGAAAGGTGTAGGACCTCTAGTAGTATCGTCCTGACTCCCTACCACTCGCATAAGGGTATCGTGGTTTTTACTTTCTCGTATACGAAATATACAAAGAGGAAGTATTGTAATCGTCAAAAAATTCGAGATTTTGACGAATCTCCACGTTTTAGACCCCCCTGAGTCCGAAAAACACAATTTTGGAATTATGTCTGTCTGTCTGTGAACACGAAACCCTAAAACTATTAGACCTACGGGGATGAAATTTGGTATGTGATCTTTACACATAATTTGTAGGTTTCAATCGAAATTTGGGACAAAATCCGTCTACGAGATGTTGTCTGTTGTCTGTCCGCGGTCATGCGAACACTATAACTCAAAAACTTGAATAGCTAGATGGATAAAATTTGGTACAGAGTCATGAATGTAGGTCCGTATCAAAGTTTGGGACAAATCCGACAAAGGGTTGACTGTCTGTAGGTTTGTAAAATCGCATACTTGTAAAAATTATATGTCATAAGCCCTTTGGCTTAGATAAATAAAACTTGGTATCACGGTTGCTAACATTAATTATAGATCTGTGCCCAAATTTCGTTCGAATCGGTTAAAAAAAGGCGTTCAAATTGCATATTAAATTTTTTTATCCGATTCTCAATGCGCATGCGTACTGGTAGCAATCTCTGTGCACGCGGAATGATTACGACACTTTGTCCTTGAGCCAGCAAGAGTGGAAGCAGTGTGTGTTTTTATCGGCACGCATCTCTTTGAAGATTATTCTTCACCTAAATATTTTACAATCACTATAATCTGGAATGGAATACCATCTGATAGTCATTGGATTCTGGGTTACAGTAGGTTCGAATTTTTTTAACCAAACGGGGGAAGGGGAAACAGAACCTTTTTGGAAGTAGAAGTATACGAGAAAGTTTAGGGGAGACCACTCCCGCTGGTTTCTCTAGTGCTCTTTTGATTGTCGTGAGGGGCAAATTAATCTGTCAGATGACCTTTACCCGATTGTGTTGATGTTTTTGATTTCCCCCTTTTTTTCAATATTTCTTTTTATATTCCTGCAAAAGTTCCTATACCTGTGTCCCAGCCCCTATTTCAATGATATTTATCGTTATTTTCAATATATTGTTTCAAAAATGTCGATTTATTTCAGACTCTCAACGACAACAGTTGTCATTGCTAAGGAACCTTACGGGAAAACAAACATCAACTCCCTACTGAACTCCTGGACATTTGAAATGCAAGAAATTACAAAAAAGTTATTTAAAAACGCAAATATAGCTTTGTATGGCCGAATAGTTCAGTTTGCTAAGCTTTTCCTTAAACCTAAGCAAAAATTTAACTTTTAATCTCACAGATGAGTTGCGCCCGAACGTTTTAGCATTTGTATTGCACCCGACTTAAGGTTAAGGTAGTGCAGTAATTTGCGTTAAAATTTGAGTTTTGAGACATGAGAACTGTATCTTTCACCATTATGTCAATAAGCAGCATATTTTCATAAATTTCAGACCAAATTCCATCTAGTAGAAAGATCTACAGGCCAAGAAGTCAAGACCAAATTCCAGTCCAATGCTTTGTTCTTCTTCCACCACGTCAACGCTTACGAAGAAGACGGACACCTTGTTGTGGACATCATGGCCTTTCCAAGTTCCGAAGTCATGGACAAGTTCTACTTGAAGGACCTGCGAGCGGGCAGACTGAATGCCTCCTGCAAGGCCGTCTTCACACGATTCGTTATTCCTCTGAAATCTGTAAGTGATTTGTTACAAAAGTTATAGAAAAAAATTGATAATATTTATAAATTATTTTCGAAACAGGGGCAATTTTGCTTTTTCTTGACTTCTTCTTCTTGATTACGGGACACCTCGCCCCTGGTCCCGGAGACGAGTCCATTGTCAGGATAGTGCTGCTTTTTTCTTGACTCTACGCCCTTACAAGCAACATCCTACAAAAATCTGACATGCTAACTTAAAGATACAGCGTAAAAATAATCAAATAAGTTAAATTAATGGTTGAAATCTAGAAGTTGGCACACACTCTTAAAATGGCGCCAAGTCGCCAAAGCCAATACAGGTAATACCTGCATTTAGCTTTGGCGACTTGGCTTCAATGATATGCAGCGGTCAACGTTTTACTTTGGCGATTTGGCAGCGTTTTAAGAGTGTGTACCAACTTCTAGATTTCAACCAAATTAATAAATAAAGCAAATTTAAAAATAAATTTAAACATACATTACAAAGTTTAACCGGCGCGCAATATGCCGATGCATACAACAAACAAAGGAAGTCAGTGATAATTGAAATAAAGTACGAACCACGAAATAAACTCTGATTGAATCGAATTAAACAGCCAAGTAATCCATTCTAGTCCACTTTGTCAAGGGCTATAGACTAAATTCGGAAATTTTTCTGTAAGAGGCTTGACCTAAGTCTAACCAAAGCCTCTTCATAGCCCGAAATTTCCCAAATCGCAAGACAAATAAGAACTAATAAATTTTAAATCAATCTTGATAGCGGTATTTTGTTTGTTTTTTCTTTCTGAAAATTCTTTCGTTGTTTACTTATCTTGTCGGACACCCTGTAGATTTCAAAATTAAACTGGCGCAGCGCATTTGACTTACATCAGCAGAAATGGTTGACATTGGCGAAGCAAATTGAGCATAAAAATGTCGGACGTTGTTTATATCTGCAATGTGGTCCACAGAGACGAGATTCTGCAATATATGGCGCCTATCCAAAGCTACTACAAGGCTGTTTAGTTTATAAGGAAGATCAGTGGCGAATCCAGGGGGGGGGGGCTATGGGGCTACAGCCCCCCAGAGCTAAACCAAAATTCTTGATTTTATTTAGAACCACTACAACTGTTTGTTCTTAATTTTCATTAAAAGAAAAATAATAACATCGTGACAACATTGCTTTCTGGCTTGGCAGGCTCGAAAATTTTCCTACTTTTCTAGTCATTCCACTTGTACTTGTAGCGTTGACAGGGTCGAAAACCTCTTTTGGTCAGCTATTTCATTGTATTTTTTATTAAATTATCGAAGTTATTGTAGTGTTCTTCAGGATTCTTATTGTCAGGTGAGAAAGTCTGTAAAGTTAAAGTATTTTGGTTTACATAAGCCATGTGGTTTGACATTCGTCACGATGATACAAAATTTTTATGACCTCAGCTCCCCCAGACCCGAATCCTGGATTCGCCACTGAGGAAGCTTCAAAAGCAGATGGCTGGCGACCCGATTGTGCATAGTTTAGGAATATTTTCCCTTTCAGAGATGCGTTTTAGTTAGGATTGCCATAGATGCCGAGAATTGATACGGGACGTTTAAGTGCTAAATAAATAAAACTTGAAAAAAGTGGGTAGGTAATGGTTTATTTTACTCTGATAAAAATCAATAAAGGTTAAGCAATCTAATAAAATGAACACTTAGAGTAATAAAAAAAGAGATGCCAGGCTAATCCTTTGTAGCTCAGCCGTATTTTAAAGTAGATTTTACTTTCTTAATTATATTATTTTCTTCTCTCACATAATTTTGAAATTGGACGCAGGTCATTTGAAAATTATAATGACAAATCAAAATTGCTTCAATTGTCTCGACTGGCAACCTGTTTCTTTCGTTCGACCACTGAGCTGACAAAGAGGAAACACTCTCTTCACACTTGCGTTGTGGGTTAGAATGGCAAATACGTATTCGCATAGCTTTATTAGACATGACTTCTGATCAATATGCTTTGTATCTGCAGAAGACTTCAGCCATTTCTCTGTTGGTATTATTTTCTCTAAATAATCTTTTAGATTTATAAACTGGCTGCATGGAATCTGAGTGTTGTCAATACCTATGTTCTTTATTTGTAAATATGAAATAGTACTTTCTATTTCTTCCCATTCAGCAACTTGGTTGAGTTTAGGGATAAAACGGGACAAATAATAATACGGGACTGAATAGCGAAATACGGTGACAGTCCCGTATATTCGGGACGTATGGCAATCCTAGTTTTAGTGGAAAGAACCCCCGTCGTGAAAGGGTTAAAATGCATTGTAGAAACGAAACATATGCTCACTTTTCGTTATTGATATGCACCTTAAAACTGAATCTGCCTTAACATTTAGTCTGCTTTTATTTTAACTCATATAATTGCGACCATGTGTATATTACTTAACTGGCAGGTTATATATTTCTTTCGTATGCTTTCAGTTTCCAAATTTGAAGAATTACTTCAAGGGGACATACGACTCTTACACCCCTTAAAAATGGGGGGAAACTGTCATATTCGATACATTATATCTCTGAAACAATGCAATTCACAAACTCACTTTTTTTCTAGAAAAATATCTGTTCTTTCTCTTATAGTACACACATTTTCAAACCTTCATATTGGTATGTATTTATTTAAGAGAGTAATAAATAGGGGTATAATTTTTGGAGAAAAAATCAGATAGTCACCTTGCGGGCATTATTACGGACAATATCTATTTATCTAAACACAATATTTTGGATATCGAAGTAATCCAACAGTCTCTTCAAGGAACTGAACCTCAATTTATTAACATTTAAATTTAATTTCTATTTTATATACCAATTTAAAATAAAAATGTTAAAAATTAAAAAAAAATTCAAACTTTTTTAACCTCCAAAAAACTTCTTTGGACAAAATATGTATATGCACCTTAAAACTGAATCTGCCTTAACATTTAGTCTTCTTTTATTTTAACTCATATAATTGCGACCATGTGCATATTATTTAACTGGTAGGTTATACATTTCTTTCGTAGGCTTTCAGTATCCAAATTTGAACAATTACTTTAAGGGGACATGCGACTCTTACACCCCTTATAAATGGGGGGAACTGTCATATTCGATACATTATATCTATGAACCAATGCAATTCACAAACTCACTTTTTTTCTAGAAAAATACCTGTTCTTTCTCTTATAGTACACACATTTTCAAACCTTCATATTGGTATGTATTTATTTGAGAGAGTAATGAATAGGGGTATAATTTTTGGAGAAAAAATCAGATAGTCACCTTGCGGGCATTATTACGGACAATATCTATTTATCTAAACACAATATTTTGGATATCGAAGTAATCCAACAGTCTCTTCAAGAAACTGAACCTCAATTTATTAACATTTAAATTTAATTTCTATTTTATATACCAATTTAAAATAAAAATGTTAAAAATTAAAAAAATTCAAACTTTTCTAACCTCCAAAAAACTTCTTTGGACAAAATATGCACAAAAATGTGGTTCAATTTGTAGAAAATAGCACAATACATATTCAGTAAAAATTTTATGTAGAAATATTCAATAATTATCGAGATATCGTGCGCGCGATATCAAAAAAAACACATTTTGAGATATAGCGCTTTAAAGATATGGCCATATTCAATATTTGCGTTGAATAGCTGATACATTTTCCTTCGTAACTTTCATAATTATGGGAATTTTTTTCGCGCGGAATGTTTTAAATTCTTCAGAAAAGATAGGAGAATAATATATACAGTGGTACCTCCGAAAAGCGGACAGTCACGGGACCAAAAGTTTTGTCCGTTTTTAGGAGGTGTCCGCTATTGGGGAGGACAAACTTTTTATAAAAAAAGTTTTTTCACTTCGTTTGATATATGAAACATATATTTTTATCTTGCTTGTTAGAATAATTTTGAAATGTTTGCCAAAATAATTGAAAGTTTTTCAAAAGTCCGCTATCCAGAGGGAATAACATGGATTGTCCTATATAGAAGGACTGGGACTCGTAAAAATGTCCGTTAATTAGAGGTGTCCGCTATTCGGGAGTGTCCGTTAAGGGAGGTACCACTGTATATGTTAGCGTTAAAGTATGAAATCCGTTATTCTATAGAATACCTAGTTATTCTATAGAATAACTGATCAAGTCAGTTAAAAAGTGTTAAATAAACTTTTATTTTACACTTTAACTAGTTATTCTATTGAATAACGGTCCACGCATCGTTAAAGTGTAAAATAGCCGACATGATGCAGCCTGTTTGTTAGTCAGATTGGTTATTTGTATTTTCAGCATCTGAAGTGGGCACCGGAATTTTTTTTTACTTTTAAGAAACATCCTGCGTCTTCGCTAGTAGCGGGAGCCGGAAAATGTAAGGAATCTGCCTTTTTTAAATACTGACATGAAGTAGGAAAAATTGTTCTCGCGATGCCTGCGGCATCTGAAGTGGGCGCCGGGCAAATTTTTTTAACTTTAAAAACATCCTACGGCTTCGCTAGCAGCGGGAGACGGATCCTAGTAGCTTCGCTAGCTCATTGAATGTAAGGAATCTGCGTTTATAGTGGAATTTGTCCATAACTTTGTTCCTAATAGAGATACCGAGACAATTCCTGTATATTCTGGAACCTTCATTTTGTCACCAAGTTCGCCACATTTCTCGCCAAGGTTCCTAAACAGTCGCCAAGTTTGTCGCCAAGGTCGAGTGTCATTGACTCCCTTCCAATACGTATTCCTGTAAATCTCTCTTTCCAACTATAAGAATAATATGGCAAGAAAGCGACATTACAGTTTTATGACACTATTATAGTGGTTTTAATTTTCCATCGGTTATGGCTGATATGCAATCAGTGCGAAATTTAGAAAAAAGCGGACTTGTTTTAATGTCATAATGTTTATTTTACACTTTAACGGTCTATCATTAGTTATTCTATAGAATACCTAGTTATTTCATAGAATAGCTAGGTAAAGTATGAAATAAATAATTTATTTTACACTAACTGACATGATCAGTTAATCTATAGAATAACTAGTTATTCTATAGAATAACTGAATTATACACTTTAACGGTGACATATATATATCTATAATATAAAGCACAAAATACATGTATCCGTCCGTCTGTCGGTCACAAGAACTCCTCCTAAACGGTGTACCGTAGCGACATGAAATTTGCACACTACATTCTAGAGAACATTTCTAGGTCAACGGTGGTATTTTGAACTTCCAGAGTTAATTAGTTCTTAAGATATTTAATTAAACAACGAAAATTAGCCGCTGTTAAGCCTAATGCTTAGACGTTTTTTGCCAATAACTTCTGAAACATTTATTAGACAACAATTATTTTTGTGCCATTTTAAACAGCTGAAAATTATCTTTTTAATTATATTAATTCCATTGCAATGAAGTGTTTTCTCTGATTGTTATAAAGGTTTTAAAAATATTTTTAGCGCAATTTCTAACAATACTTTTTATTCTTATAGAAATAAATTTAAGCCATATTACTGTTTCGCGCGCGGGCTTTTGCCAGTGTTAAACTTAATATAAGAAAATACTCTGAAAGTTCAAAATAGCACGCCATTTGATCACTGTGTAACCGTATTAAAAGTTGTAAATCTCTACAACAACCGGAAGTGAAAAGAATTTACAACTTTTAATACGGTTACACAGCGATGAAATGGCGTGCTATTTTGAACTTTCAGAGGTAATTAGTTCTTAAGATATTTAATTAAATAACGAAAATTAGCCGCTATTAAGCTTAATGCTTAGACGTTTTTTGCCAATAACTTCTGAAATATTTATTAGACAACAATTATTTTTATGTCATTTTAAAGAGTAGAAAATTATCTTTTTAATGATAATAATTCCATTGCGATAAAGTGGTTTATCTGATTGTTATTAAGGTTTAGAAAAATATATTTAACGCAATTTCTAAAAATAATTTTATTCTTATAGAAATAAATTTAAGCCCATTTACTGTTTCTCCCGCGGGCTTTTGCCAGTATTAGTTAATATACGAAAATATTGTATTCTTTGAGCATAGACAACAAAGGAGACTTTACACTTCCGGTTTCCTGTTGTCGTAGCATTTACAGCTTACGGTTACACAGTGATCCAATGACGTTAGTGAATTATTCTCTCGATGTTTTGTTTAATTTTCACAAATTTTTAACTGATCCTAATGAGTGTGTGCTAAACCTTGAAGAGTACTTAGTCCGGTTCCTATTGTAGGAAGTGGAAAAAGCGAAGGTGAAAAAGATGTATTAATGGTCTATCTGTCGCAAGAACTCCTCCTAAACGGTGAATAGTCTTGATATGAAATTTGCACACACCATTCTGGGGTCCGTTCCTAGATTAATTCTGCTTTTTCAAACTTTCAAAAAATTACTTTCTAAGATATTTAATTAAATAACGAAAATTAAGCCAATTATCGGCGTTTTATCTCAGTTTTTCGCCAATAATTTCAGAAAAATATATTGCACGTAGATTATTTACATACCATCCCAAAGAGCAGAACATTATCCTTTTAATGATTTCAATTTAAATGTCACGAGTATTTTTCCCTTAATTTAATAAACATTTCAAATTTATTTCATACGCAATTTGTAGCAATGCTTTCTGTTATTGTAATTAAATTCAAACCATTGATCGTTTTATCAAATCCTTCATTCCGGTATTTTCACCATAGTGAAAGTTATGATAAAAATATTGTTTGAATGTTAAGAGAAAGGCAGAAATTTTATTTAGCTTTTATTTCATAGCATATACCTATTTCAATATGTTTGCACCACAACACAATGATGTTAATTACTCTCTTTCCGCTATGCTCCATTTAATTTTACGAATTTTTAATGATCATAATGAGTGTGTAAAATCTCTCAAGATTGTTGAGCCCACTTCCTACAGGAGGGAGAGGTCCTAAGGAGAAAAAGAAAGAACACTATCCGTTTTTTTCCGGTCAGTGACAAAAAGACTAAAGACAAGAGAATTGTACTCCGGATAATGGCAAAAAATACAAGAGATGAAAGAGTTTCTGCTGTTGACGTAGCAATGATGGGGAGGGGAAAATGGAGTACGAAGGACTACGAGATTCTTAACAATATTTTTATCCCGAGCAACGCCGGGCATATCAGCTAGTATTTCATAAAATCGAAAATTTTCGAGGTTTAACAGTTGTATGTCCCCTTAAGTTGCATCTAATAAATGACGTAGTAGGTAGACTCTGAGCATTCGTTCTATGTTCGTCAAGTTTTTGAATCAGTATAATTTTATGTTTATTTATACAGGGTGTCCCAGAATTGTAGGACACTTTTCAAAAATAAATAATAATAATAATAAAAACTAATCATGTTTCAACTAAGAATTTCTTTTTAAAAAAATGAAATCGCATGCTATAGTTGAGAGACAGCAGAGAAGGGGGTCATCTAATTATATAGTTGAGTGTCAGTCACCAGTGATAGATTTCCATTCGCAATGGCTATCGATCAGCAGAAGCCGATGCGTGTTTTCTGGTTTCTTTTTATAGTTTTTCTTGAATATCTCGAAAACTCCTCAGTTTTCACATTACATGCGAATTAACAAATTATAGAGCATAAAATTCTCTACAAATACATGTTTTTATTTTTCTTCCAGTTTTAATATTTTCGCAGATAATGGCGCTAAACAAAGTTTTGATTTCCAGTAATTTACGACCCCTTGAACCACCGAAACGGCAAGTTACCTATCCAAAAAATACTTTTCAAAACGCGCTCTCATTTAAAAAAAATTCGTACTTGAAACATTATTAGTTTTTTTAAATTAATTTTTGAAAAGTGTCAACAATTCTCAGACACCCTGTATCTTACAAATTATTAGCCAATCCTTCTTAACTCTAGCGATACGGGAACGTCCAAAACGTCTCTTCAAGCAAACGACTGTGATCGTCCGAAACGTCTGAATATTACTGTGAATTTCCACCCCCTTCCGTTAAGTGTGATCGTCCTTTCGTCCTGAGTCTACGGCCACACGAGGCCGTAATTCGCCGTTTTCTCGCGGCGGCCGTTTCCTTCAGCGGCCTTACCAAACCATGGCCGGCCACACGTGCGGTTTTTCTGACGCGAGCTCAGTCTGCTTTCTAGTGCAACAGAGTGGCGAATTCACACAGTTGCTTGAGTGAAACTTTTGATACATTGAATATATGACATTGCATTTTTTAAAAAATTATTATTGTAATATTATTATGCATTGTCTTAGTTTTGACTTTTTTTCTTTTCTAAATTTTCTGTATGTTGTTATGTATATGGTTTGTTCTTGATTTCTGTCACTGTGTTTTCTTATGTTTTCTGACTCTGTCCTGCCGGCTTTCATGCTTCGTGCACCATTTTGAGTAGGACATGAAGCCTATGATGGCTAAATAAATAAATACTTTAAAAATATATAAATAAAAGATTAATTCTATTTATCTCGTACTTGAAAACGAAGCAAAAGTGTTTATAATTTTATTGAAGTCAATTTTTCGGTTTCTGCTTTTTCTGCACACAAAAAAGCTAAATTACAGAGTCTTTTTAATGCCTTTGAAGCTTTGAGATATGAAACCAGAAACAGTTTCAAAAATTATTCCTGTTCTCCTGCAGGTTCAGTACCTTGGCAAAATCGTTCATGTAACATTGTAGCATAAGAAATTTATTGGTATGAGCAACTCCGTACAAGAAATTAGTAAAAGTAATAATTTTGTATCAAATTCAAACTATTAAAGCTATGTATTAAGTTATAATTTAAATTATTAAACTATTTACTATTAAGTTTTGTACAATTTTCCAATCGACTCCAATGTTGCCCCCTCTTGTTCCAGTCGCAGTTTTTATATGCGTCTGTGTTCAATTTCTGCACTTTGTGATTGGATTTTTATCTGTAGTATGCGCTTTCCTCTTTAAACTTTTAAATTCTGCTTTTGAAGGATTTTGTGTTTGTGTGTATTTAATTTTTAAATCTTTTGTTTATTGACATGATTTTTAGGTTTAATGTTTTCATTTTTTTAAAATTCTTAATGTGTTTTTATGATATAATTATGAGAGTTTACAACTTTTAGAAGTATAATGTTTTTGAGTTTGGGTATTCATTTAAATTATTTATGCGTTTGTAAATTTCTTTAATAGTTTAGTGTTTTGAACTTTTATGTTCTCTGTATACAACTTTTAATTTTCTAATATGTTTTATAATATCTTTAAGAGTCACTGATTACAGCTTTTGTCCTTTGTGTATTTATTATTCATTTTGTGCCTGCACTCTGCAACTGGAGTTTTTCTGTAGTGTGCTTTTCTTTAAAATAAATAAATAATGTACTATAACTTAGGTTATAATTTGTACCTTAAAGTTAATTTCTATACTACTTACCAACATTAGATCTTGTTTTTTCACCCATTTGGTCCCATTTTTCTCCAATAACATTCTTAGTTACAGCCATCCAAGCATCTTTTTTGAGTTCACGGTTTTTGAAATCATTTTGCCTTGAATCGTAAAGATATGGATATTTTTCAACTTCAAGAAACATGAGCTCACTATCCAAGCAGTATTCCATGATATAATTATCTTAAATACCAAAAACTGAAGAACAAAACACACGAAAATACCAATGGACACCACGATAAGCAGCAAAGCGATTATTTTCCCGCGCGAAAAAAATGCACCCAAGTGCATCGCTTTGCGACAGTCGCGAGAATGTGCCGATAAAATTCCCCCAAAGCGGCGAAAAAGGCGTCATGTGGCCACCCATGCTTCTTCAGCATATTGTCACTAATTCGGATGCGGTTGACCTTCAAGTCGCGACTGCTAGAACTCGCTCGTGTGGCCGTAGACTTAGAGTGGCTCAACCAGATGGGTTAGGGGAAAAAAGGGGGAGTTCTTAGAAATCGGACCGCGCCAGCTGTCATTGCGGTTTTTGAAGGGAGAAATGAATTTCCCTAAGGGCTTATATTTCGTTACCAAGGGAGAGCAAGTATTCGGTGGGCGGTTTCTCCTTCAATGTGTCCTTGACCGAAGGGGGTTGGACGCCCCTTCTTTACGATCTGACAACCCCCCAAAAAGGGATGACAGTTGCAATGTGTAATTGCCTTTCAGGCGATAGCAAATAGAAAGAGGAACTTGGGCTTTCCCGTATTTTGAGGGCCCTCTGTTCCAATGTTCTTAGGAATCAGAGGATTAAACACTCAAGCGCTTCAATTTATTTTAATGTTTTTCTTTCAAATCTTAACATATATTATATGAAGCATTGAAAAGCAAAGTGAACCAACCAATAATTTTAGATTAACTCATTTGGGCATCATATTTTATAAATAGTGAAAGTAAATCATTTGACAAGGGTTGCTATTTAGCATAGGGCAGCTAAAATTCTTTTCATCCGCTCTGATGCTGAAAGAAAACATGTTTACCATTCCAATATGATGCTTAGTTCTGCTTAGCAAAAATTGTGGGCTGGTCCACTATGGCTATTAGAGCCTCATAGATTTTTAAGAAATACGGTTACAGTGAACAATTAATAGTTCCATTAATAATTCCAACTAATAATTCCAATTAATAATTCCAACTTATTTCATTTTGGAGATTAAATTCTCTTTCTTCCAATTTAATACACGATGCATAATTTTAAATAGTTCTTTAGAAAGATTTATTAAATTTCGATTAAATTTTTTGCTTAAAATTTTTTTCATTTCATGAAAAATGTTTGATAATTTTTAGCCCCAAAATGGAAATTTATTGAGTAGGTAATATTTTAAAGTTTCGTCTTTTATCATCTTGCAGTTTCTAAACAAGATAAAAAAATATTTTTTCTCCATCCCATTAAGTGTTATACAGTACTTTATAAAGATTTATTTGGAAATGAAGATCGTACGATCTTTACAACTTGTATAAGTAAATCGATTTATACAAGCAAATACAAAATCGTTACTAATCATCAGTAGAGCATTTGGAAATAATTTCAATGGTTGCTCCTATCGATCAGTTGAAAAGCTGTATTAAATCTAATTTTGCATTAATTATTACGTTTTTTAGTGTTTGTGTGTAATTAAAGATATTTTTAGGATGGAAAATTGGCAGAAAATTTAATAACCCTTAAAGATACAAAAGCAACTGCGGTGAAACAAGAGAATGGAATTATATTTTTGACTCCAGAAACAAAAGGCGATCCAGGTATGTATTAATATTATTTTGATAGTCAATGATTGTTGGTATTTAAGTTAAGATTTCCTTTTCTCTCTAAACAGAGTTTATAACTTTCATCACTAGATGGCAGTCTAACATTAGTAAAATTGTAATTTGAAAAATAAATAATATATAGCTTCATAGATGGCAGCACCATAGCTTAGAACTGTTGCTATGCTGTAATTAGGACAAAATGATAAAAGTTGCGTAGTTTTCCTTTTCATATAAAATGTTTTCCTCATTTATTAAATTATTGCAATGTTTAACGATACTTTTCAAAAATATGCCAATTTATAAATGAGTATTTTTGGATAACAGTGATTTTTAAATTACTTGCTAAGTGGACAGAAATATATTGCCATAATATCCGTGTTGAAATTGAAATTTACGAAGAAAATCCTATCCCCCCCTCCCTCCCGTAGAGTTAACTGGGTCTACGAATGCAGAACAACGTTAAAAAAGAATTAAAATTCAGTTATTTAAAAAAAAAAGGATAAATCTAGAGACAGCAGTCTGTTATGCAAAAAGTAGCAGTATTATGCTGTTAACAAAGCCACAATGTATACGCTTTCTGATTAGTAATTTGGCAGAAATTTTATAGTTTCTTCATTCCAAGAGGAAGCATTTTTGTTTCCTTAGTTTTCTGGAATCTTGGCTTTATTGTCGTAGGATCTTGGGTTCGAGTCCCGATTCTACCGATGAAGCAAGGGCTCCCATATGACCGTTTGTAGGGGCGGGGCTAGACCTGGGGGTATGGAGTATTTTTAATATTTTGGAAGACGGATGGCGACTTGTAAGTAGCCATAGAAAAGTTCCAGCTGCGCCCCTGTTAAAAACTTTGTCCTGTTACTAAAATACTAGGCCACGGTACTCATACTCTATAAAAAAGAATAACACGTTATTTTAACTACTTTATTGAAACCAGTGGATATTTAGCAGCACAAATGCAGGAGAAATGTCCTTATACTTTAATACAGAAAACAAACTAAAAATGTACACCTCATAAGATTTTACACTGGTATTGATATGAAAAGCAAACTGTAAGGTAAATTATTGTGCATAGGTTAGTTTATGGATTTGGCACTAATGTTTATATGAAAAAGCAAACTGTAATTTTTTTTCTTCTTGCCGAATAAGTCAGTCACTTTGTCCTCGAAACCAGGGTTTTTCGCTCTTTTCAGCGGAGGACAAAAATTTTTCCCCCCTCCAAATTCAAAATTGCAACTCACATTTTATATTTTAAACCTTCCTGAACATTAATTCTTTTTCGCCTTTTAAATAATTTCCTTGAATGAAAAACACATGACTACACTATATTTTTTCCTCTTACCTGAGATCTGGGGGGGGGGAGCCCCACCTTGCCCCCGGGCATGGGCGCCCATGCGATGAAGTGCGTCTGACCAAATTTGCGAGCCAGGTGCAAGCTTAATTTGTAGGTATTCAAAATTCTTCATGTCGGTGTCATATGGAAGTCTGGAGCGTAGGGTTTAGTTTCAAGATCAGACTTCCCATAGGGCCAATTCATTAAATTGTTTGTTGTTTCATGTCCCCCTGGCCCAAGATTAGACCAGGTCCATGACACTATGTCGCTCTAACAACTCCACAAGTCCTTTGCCCTCCCCACTCCACAGCTGCCTCTTAACACCGACATGACATTAAATACATTGATCGATACCATTTTTTTGTATTTCGTGGACCTTACTATATCTTGTCCTTGGACATCTTTGAATTGAAATCGATTTAATAAGATCTGTCCACTTCAGTGACCATTCGCGGACAAAAGAGCGAACAAAGAAGTTCTAGTAGGTATTTCAGGCGATTTTAAGAAATTCGATGGAGTATTTTTGCAGGTGTTAATGTGGCGTTATTTTATAAGTAGTGTACTTTTGAATTAAAAATTTAATGCGGTTAAAAGGTTCTAAAGAATGCATTAAGTGACTATATTTTTCAAAGGTAAACTATTTTATATTAAATTGAAAAGTATATATTAATTTTTTGAGAGGAAGCGCAAAATATGTTTTGGCCTAAGGCGTAGCAATGCGCACATCCGGCCCTGTTCAAATTCACGCGTCATTCTCATATGATCATAGTAGAAAATTTCAAAGTCCCATCTAAACAATTTTTGTTTAATAGACTGTTATTCTGATTATTACATCCATATTTGCTTACTTACACATATTGCACGTCTTTTTACATACTAGGAGTTAGAGAAAACAATTTCGTGTATTGTTTAGCAACGGATTCGGAAACCCTCCGCGCTTTTGCGGGTGGAGTTATTTTCATCAAAATAGGGGGAAAGTGAAAAATGGAAGGGTGATGTTTACATTCTACTGAGCGTGTTCTAACAAAGAACTCCGGAAATGCGCTCATATGACTCATTGCCTGACACCAGTTTCCGGTGTAAAATCGTCCAAAAGTGGTAGCCTCGGATTCTTGCTGAACAGTATAAACGGGGGCATTTATGTCAGAAAAATTTGGGAATTTTTATTTAGTAAGAAAGCAGTGATTAGTGGTAAAAATTCAAGAATTCTTAACTACTGAAACTCTACTTCTGATTTTGATTCTCCCTTTCGGTTTGGTTTGGTTTGATGGAGTTTACTGGCGCAAAAACCATTTTTGATTATGCTGCGCCAAACATATGGTCTTGGATAAAATCTTAGCATAGGAGTTCACTTAAGAGGAGTCTGTCATACGTTATGACGTGTCTATTTGTAAAGTCTACAAAAAACTTGCAACGAGGAAAAAATTATCTTAAAAACATGGTAAAAATATCAGATCAAAGAGTAAAAACCGGTCATTTTTTAAAAAGTAAAAAGTTGTGGATGAGGATCTTTGTGAAGGATGTCTTTAAGAGTGATACAGGATGATTGGAAACAGCGGATGCGTTGATGATTAAATTGCTGACATTCAATAAGAATGTGGAGAAGAGTCATTTGGCATTGGCATGCTGTGCAAAGAGTTGCGAGTTCCCCCAATAACAGGTGCCTATGCGTGAATCGAGTGTGTCCGATTTTTAATCTGGTAAGAACTGTGTCGAGCTTCCTGATAGGTAAACTAGGACAACAATCGATTAGACGTTTAATTGAATGAAGTTTATTTGTGTGTCTTTATGATCCCATTGAGCCTACCATTTTGAGTGGAGGATAGATTTATTATATGTTTTGACATCGTTGACAGGGACAGGAGAGTTTAAACTGTTGGTGCCAAACTTAGCAAGATTGTCAGCAAGTTCATTGCCAGATATACCGACGGAATCCAGCAGAAGAGAATAGGAAAACATTTAATAATAAGACGATCGTGCGATTCAAGGATGTTAAATGCCAATGGGTGATTGAGCCGATGAAGTGAAGTCATGGATTCTAGGACACTTAATGAATATGAATGAATTATAAAATTATATCAGGTGTACTACTAGAAATTTGAGATAACGCATGTAGAATGGCAGTGATTCGGATTAGTTTAAAAAGCTCTAATGCGTATTATTTTAATGATAAACAGATCCAAGAATAATGTTCGTAAGATAAATAATTTCTTGTCAAGAAATGCATACAATAGACGCTGATCTAATCATGTTGTTATGAATTTTCAGGTTATGAAATGCCGACGATCAATTATTCTATGTATAATTCCAAGAAATACAGGTACACCTACGGCTCTGGAAGCTTTGACACGGGGAAATTTGCGAATTCGGTATAGTATACAATTTTTGTACAAAACGTATTTCTTCTGTTGTTTCATCTAGTGTTCTCACAATAACTATATCAGGGGTGGGGAATCTTTGACCTTTATGAGTTTCTTATGCGATCTTACCGGCTATTTACAATTTGAATTGAAATAATACACTCGTCTGCAATATAATAATAATTACAGAACAATAACCTTTAAGATTCTGTTCGTGCGGCTTTTTGCCTAAGTGCCGAAGTGGAGGCCTTTCAGTTTGAAAAAGATTCTCCACCCCTGAACTATACAGAAAAAAATATTAGTAATACCTGAAATCTTACCTAGTAATATTAGTAATAATAATCAATTTAATTTTATGGTTTTAATTAATCATTTCTGTTCTTAAGCACTTGAATCACAAATGAATATCGTCATTTATTATATTTTTTTCTCATGATATGGCTGTTATCCATCAATTAGCGATACATATATGAAATGCATTCGTTGTTGTCGTCGTTAAATAAAATACAGGCCGAGTTATTAACTAATTTTCCTTTATTATGGGAGAGTGACGGAATGTGCGTACGTTTTAGTTTCATGCCAAAAGAGAACAGTAGATCCCTGCATTTTCTTAGGTAGGGATTTAACATATAGACACGTGATCAAAGTGAAGGGAATATTGGGTATTTTTAATAAATTATATAAGCGTCTCAGGGAAAAAGTCTGGTGCCAAGGAGACGCCGTCATGATTTTCTGTGGGCACGTGAAGGCGATTAAATATTCTTTTTTGGTAATAAATATGCCAAAACGAGAGATTTAATATACCTCCAGCGCGGGAAAAGAACGAAACTGGAGTTTTAGAAAAGTGATTTTGGAATACATTAAGATTTTAAAATATATAATATTAGAATTTGAAATAAAATTAAGTGAGATTATTACATATATATATTTCACTATTAAATGTGTGTTTGTTGATTGATAATGAAGAGAATGTTGAGGAGTAGCTCTGGATTCTGAATGATTTTCAGTTTATTTTACAAATCGAAAAATCTTATAGTTGATCAAGTTGGATACTGTGACTGGTGAAATGCAGGTATGGAAGGACACAGCCACCATGTTTCCCAGTGAATTGATCTATGTTCCACGACCAGGATCAGTAGATGAAGATGATGGTAAGTTTTATTTGGGTCTATTAAAAAAATAAGACAACTTCTTATACTACAGGTGATTCTACGGTCGTGAGACAAACTTCGAGGGGTGGTCAGGCATACGATAAGCATTCAAAATCACATAGGAACATGGGTGCGCAAACGCCATCTGGAGGCGGCAGATGGCATTTAAAATAATACAGCGCTGGCTACAATTGCGGACGCTTTTTGAAATATGCGCATTTTTTTAATATCTCCTCAAACTTCGACCATATAAAGAATAGGTGTTAACTCACAATTTGCATTGACGATTCGACCGCGGGGGCGTTTAGGGGACCGACCAGAAATTGAATAAGTCGAGAAGGGATTTAGGCTCACCCCGCTTCACAGAAAAGTGCTAATGGTTTGCAACTTTCATCAATTCTTTTGTGTAATGTGCGAAATTATTACATACATACATTTTCGTAAAAATAACATGCATATTTGGGAAGATATAAAGGTTTCTTTAAAAAATCCCAAATTTTTCCGTATGTTTTTTTCCTGATAACATGCATAGTTTTCAACCAAATTGTATGCAACTTAGAGAATGCGTAACAATATGTTAGAGAAGCATTGTATTGAAATGTGTTATAAATACTTTGAATATTAGAGAAGATATAGACATTTGTAATAAATAATTTTTTACTGCGCGAAAGGTAGCGTTATTTTTCTTTCGCAACTTCAGAGCCAAATATATAGCGCAACTTATATAAAAATTTCAGTTAAATACTGTTAAGATTCAGAAAGATATCTATAAAGATATATATTTTGGCCAGCGCTGCTATATTTTAAATGCCCTCTGCTGCCTCCAGATGGCGTTTGCGCACCCATGTTCCTATATGATTTTGGATGCTTATTCGTATGCGTGTTCACCCTCGAAGTTTGTCCCACGACCGTAGAATCACTCAGTGTATGACGCTTGCTTGTGTAGCTTCATAATATTGCCACACAAAGAAACCTTGCCAACAGTCAAGCGTGGATCAGTTGGTACAGCAATGGTCTATTAATTTGCTCGACCATGGTAGATTAGCTCAAGGATTGGAATTTTAATTCTAAAACGTTGTTTAGTGTTTATTTATAGGGTTTTGGGGAATTCTAGATCTTTCTTTACACTTTCGGATATTTAGTCTGGAATATTTCTTAAATATATAAATGCCGAGTACCGCATGTTCTCTGTTCGTTTGTTTACTAGTTGCTTTCAGCTAATAAATATACTTTATTGCTAAATTGCATTATACAATTCCTTACATCTTCGTGACAAGATAGTGAGGAAAAAACCGAGATCGCATTTTGGAAAAAAGTACCTAACGCATTTGATACCTTTTTGATTGATTTGGTACCAAATTTTACACAGATCTACAGTTTTGGTGCCAGGACTACATGTTACTCATTTGCTAAATTTTTACTCTTCAGCTTGTTGCTTTTTCATTAATAGTGTTTACAAGCATACCACGACCACGGTATTTGAGTTTCGCTTTGTACTTCGTAATATACCGAATAGAATCGAATATGTATTTGGATTTCTTCACGTTGAGCAATTAGGTTCAAAATTTGATACACATCTTCAATTTTGGTAGATGTGTATCAAAATTTGTAATTTTTGTAAGTTGGTAAAGATTATATACTAGCATTGCACTTTTGAGTCATAGCGTTTACATACTCTCGAATAGACTTCCCCGGCGTGTCACCTCGGGTACACGGATGAGTGGCGCACTCGCTTCCCCTGGGGGTATAGTAATGGCGGGTCTCTGGGTCCCTCC
The DNA here is from genome assembly GCA_013235015.1 of Araneus ventricosus. Classification (NCBI taxonomy): domain Eukaryota; kingdom Metazoa; phylum Arthropoda; class Arachnida; order Araneae; family Araneidae; genus Araneus; species Araneus ventricosus. The sequence goes on along the minus strand of BGPR01003176.1, from coordinate 45,887 downwards.
ACCAGTGATAGTACGTACCTCCTTCGGGAAGGGTCCGGCCGTGGCCGGTTATGGACTACTAGGACTCCGGCCTCAGTACTCGGCTGTCATTCAGATGACCCCGATGCTACGGCAGGAAAGGGGTAGATCCAGTTTTTCTGGCTACTCTCGAATAGACAGAGTGACAGATAGCCTAAACTTTGGCAGATTTGATGCAAGATTTGATACAGATTTGCAATTCTTGAGCGAAAACCATATGCAAAATTTCATTCATCTAGATTGCTGCTTTTTTCATGTATTGTGTTCCCATGCGCACAGTGCTTGTAATGGGCAGGCACATGGTCCATCGGTTAACGGATGTGGTTTAAAATTTGGCATACAGGGTGCCCACTGAAATAAGGACCTCCTTAACTTCAAAACAGCGGCAATTATTGTCATGTAGGTATAGTAAAAAGTCTATGCGCTATGCCATGAAGCTACTTACAGCGCCACCTGGTAGCAAATTCTGGAATTCGTTCCTATCTCTAAAATGGTACAAAATAGAGAGGGGGAATATGTCAATTACAAAGTTGTAGAGCGTTATCGATTTAGTACAAAAATGCATCTTGTACATACTAATACTAAGAACAGAACGCTTAAAATGTACATTTTATTGTTCGCAACTTTCAAAACTGTGACGTCACAAAACGGGTTAAAAATAGAAAAAAAATACTAGTTATCGCAAGATACCTTTATTTTCGGTGTTCAAATTCCTCTCCGTCATCTACAATACAGGTTTGAGCCCTTGTGTGAATTTCACTTTGCACACGTTTTAGCATATAATTGGTGCATTTGCACAAGCAACAATAATACGTCATCGAAAGTCCTAAAATGGAGCAATCACATACACCTGCTGCTTGAGTTATTCCCACAGGGAAAAGTATAATGCGGACATTTTTTGTGCGAAAAATAACATTTTCGGCTTTTGTCCATGTCTTGTGACGTCAAAATTTCAGAAAATTCGAACAAACGAATGTGCATTTTAAGCGTTCTGTTCTTCATATTAATGTGCACAGGTGTCTTTTTGTACTAAATCGATAACACTCTACACCTTTTAATTGACATTTCCCCTATTTTGTACCGTTTTAGAGGTAGAAAAACTAGCACCGGCGTTTTCCACCAGGTGGCGCTGGAAGAGGCCTCATCGCATTTTCGCATAGACGTTTTACTATACCTAGACACCACTTACATGACTATAGCTGCCGTCGTTCTGAAGTTAAGGAGGAGTGGCCCTTATTTAAGTGCGTACCCTGTAGATTTGCATTTATGGTGTAAGAGTCACAAAGTTTTATCCATCTAACTTTTCGCGTTCTTGATTTAATCTGTTCAAATGCAGCAAACCAGGCATCCATTTTTTTCTTTTCGTAATTCAGGGTGGTCTGAAATGTAATTCATCAAAATCTGCAGAATTTTTTAAAGCTTACGATACTTTCTCACTTTCGTTTATTCTTTACTTTTCATTTATAAGAAAGTAAATAAATCGGTCTAAGCCATTTTGTGTAAATACGTGATAATGTTAAAAAAATAAATGAACAAATAAAATAAAAAAAAAACTAACGCCGAAGTTTCATGGTCGAAGTTAACAAAGACCATCCTGCGCCTTAACTATCCCTTGTTCAAGCCAGCAGCATTTGAGTCTAGATTGAATTGCGAATTAAGGTGAAATATTTTTTTAAAGGTGAAACTGCGAACCCCTCCCCCATCTTATCAGCAAGCCGGAAGGCGAAGACAGATTCCTTTTATCCGGAAATGTAAGGAAAAGGGTATTCCCTCCCCCCTCCGCCATTTCCATCTGTAATTTCATAAGGGTTGGAGCTATTCAGATGAAAAAGGGTGGAAGAGAATGCAACTGTTACGAAAATGGAATGTCGCTTCCCAGCAATGCTAGTCTTATTGTTGGGAAGAGAGTTCTACAGGGGTATGTTTTGGAATGCTGGGGAAATGGAGCCATCGACCCCCGACCATTTTGGAGACTTAGCGTCGAAGTGTGGGATCTCAAAAGTACTGGAATTTTCTTGATATCTCTATTAGGGGCCGATATCCGGATTTATCCAGATGCTTCCATGTGTCGTCACGGCCGGTCGGGGAGAATATAAATAGACCTTGCTCGGATTACAGAGCAGAGTGTATATTGATCGACTTTGAACGTGTTGATCGACTGGGATCGCCTTTGGAGTTCAAACGCCTTTGGAACCTCTCTTTGGAGTTTTATCCGCAGTGCCAGCTAGTAAGCCGATAGAAGCTGAGCGGTATTGAGAGTGCTGTTACTGTTATTAGTGATTTGCTGTCTGTTGTATTACTAATTTGTGCAAGTGCTGTTTTCCTGTTACCCGCGTTTCATGTTTTCCTGAGTATTCGCGAATAAAACTTCTTTCTCCATTATCCCGCTTCTTGGACTGTTTTCAACGTAAACACACAGGACAATTTTCGTCAAGCCGGAAGGCGAAGGCAGATTCCTTTTATCCGGAGTTGTGAGGAAAAGGGTATTCCCTCTCCCCTCAGCCATTTCCATCTGTAATTTCATAAGGGTTGGAGCTATGGAGATGAAAAAGGATGGAAGAGAATGCAACTAATGAGAGCTTTCCAAGAAAGTGTCACAATATGAGGTTGAAAATAGGGTTTCGGATTTCAGGCCTTTTTTTCCTTCCCATGAATCCCGGGAACATAAAAGCTATTCCCGAGAGTGCATCAAAATTTGAAAAAATTCTAAAAATGAGTTATTTTTAATTGATATCAATAATAATTACACAAAATAAGGCTATTCATAAATTCTAAACTTTATACTCCTTCATGTATTGAGCTACAAAATACAAATAAAATATATTAATATATTAATTATTCATTTTTAAAGCATGATTCAAGAAAACTACTAATCGTATGCTTTGATCTCTCAGCTTAGTTCTTAGCTTTGTTATGAACGAACCGGCAGCAGAAAATTCTCTCTCAGCTTTAGATGATGTTGAAGAAATTTTTTTCAATTCCTCACCCAGTTTTATAATATTTGATGATCGATTCGATGTTCAGTCAAACAACTGCAATTCTTGCTTCACTATCTTTGCTCAAGCTAGAGCTCTTGCTAGTTGAGCAACGTAGGATCTTTGTCTTTGAGTGTATCACTTTTTCTAATTTTATAATTATATTATGTTATAATATAATATAATTATACTAATATTATATAATGCATAACGATAAAAATTTATCTTCCAAAGTTTCCGTGCTCTCTTCTTCTGAGTGCGAAGAGTTGGACAGTGAATCGTCTTTCCCACAAAAAAACCTTGTCATAATAATTTTAGCTTTTTGAATCAAAGAGTTTTCATTTGGTAAAGGTGAAAGATCAACAGTAACTGCAGCAGCATCATACTTTCTCCCAAAATTTAGATATTGTATTAATCCAACTGAACTAAAGTTGCGTCTCTCACTAATTCTTTGGGCTAGAGAACATTGATATTTTTAGAAAATTCAGAGTTTTGTTTGTTGAACTCTCCAATAATGAAAGCAAATACTCCTTCGGCAGTTAGCAAAGTCGCGTTTCGAATGCATTGTTTTTCTAGGCCAATTTTTACAGGCTACGATTGCAACCAGAGTTTCAAATTCTACATTAGCCAAAATTTGTTGTTCTTTAATATCAATTAATGTTCCAGCAAAAATAACGGTTTTTTTAGACATGTACTCATTTAATTTTATTATAGTTTATAATTTTGTGTATCTGCACGTTCCTGGGAATTCCCGGGAACCAAGTATAATTTCCAGGAATACAAAAAGTCTTATGATTTCCCGGGTTCCCGGGAAAGAAATCCTAGAAAAACAGTCGAAGTTGAAAGGTTTAAAATCGAAGAATTTTGAAATCAAAAGTTGTTTGTTATCATAAAGCAATTATTCGCCTAATTTTAATTATCTCTCTATCTTCAATACTAAGGAAATTATGGAGGAATGGGAATTTCCACTCCCTTTGAACTGGATGAACCATCTACGAATTCGAATATTACTTTTACCTTCCGATTCAAATCCAATTAAATCTACTCTAGTTACGTGTTCATTAAATAACATGGGCAAAGCGTTACATATACAGGGTTCCCACTTATATCCATTACACCCCCCCTTAACTTCTAAACGGTGACAGCTTAGGCCATAAAGTTGGTATCTAGGTATAGTAAAAAGGCTATGCGCTACTCGATGAGATAACTTACATCGCCATCTATCGGCAAATTTTTGAATTAGTGGTCCTATCTCAAAAACGGTACAAGATAAGGGGAAAGAGTCAATTACAAAAATGTAGAGCGTCTTCGATTTAGTACGAAAAGACACCTTGAGTGCAATAATGGTAATAACAAAACGTGTAAAATGCGCATAGCTCGCATTTTCGGAAATTTTGACGTCGTATGACTCAAATAAAAGGAGAAAATGTTATTTTTCGGGCAAAAAATGACCCCATTATACTTTTTCATGTGGAAATGACTCAAACAGCAGGTGCATGGACCTTTCCGCCAACATTGCAGGACGTATTACTGTTGCTTGTGTTTGCGCATCAACTATATGCTAAAACGTGTGCACAATGAAATTTAAACAAGGACTCAAATCTGCATTGTAGATGACGGTTAGTTTAATTTAGTTATATTAACGTCCCGTTTTGAAGCAACTCGAGGGCTATTTTGGGACGGACTCGTAATTTTGAACCAAGGTTAGATGACAAGGGCGGCACCTTGTAGATGACGGAGAGCACTTTGAACACCGAAAATAAAGGTATATTGTGATAACTAATTGTTTTTTCTCGTTTTAACCCGTTTAGAGACGTCACAGTTCCGGAAATCGAGAACAAACAAATGTGCACTTTTAAACGTTCATTTCTTCGTATTAATGTTTACAGGGTATCTTTTCGTACTAAATCGAAGACGCTCTACAATTTTGTGTTTGACCTTTTTCCCGTATCTTGTACTGTTTTCGAGGTAGGACCGCTAATTCGAAAATTTGCCGATAGATGGCGTTGTAAGTTATCTCATCGAGTAGCGCATAGCCTTTTTACTATGCCTAGACACCAACTTTATGGCTTAAGCTGTCACCGTTTAGAAGTTAAAGGGGGTGTAACAGATATAAGTGGGAACCCTGTATTTTGAGTTCTAGGGACCATGCTCTTATAAACAGTTATCTTTAAATAGAAACCTTTTAAACAAGAAGAAATCACCCCTCTTTCAGGTGTCCTGCTGTCAGTGGTGCTGGACGTCGCTGATGGAACTCGTGATTTCCTGATGGTGATGGACGCCAAAACGTTCAAAGAGCTAGGCAGGGCCTACATTCCTCGTTCAGTCAAGCTCCCGCCTACCGTCCACGGAAGATTCCGAATGGATTGACAAAACTCACGAGACTTTAACAAATTTCCCTTATGGTAAACAAGACACTTATTGACATCCTAATTTTTAGTTTAAAAAAAAGATCTTTCGTGTCAATATTCAGTTTTGCCTAACCTAAATTTTGGTGGACAGATAAAAGTAAACTAAATAAGAATGAAAGAATATCGATATCTGTGGCATCAATTTCTCGGCCAAAGGGTTTCAAAAACCGACTTTGCACGATTTATTCTCAATATATTGCAAAATACCATACAGGGATAGTTTTTATGAGCTCCTTTATTCAGCTGAAAGTAGAGTATACAATGAATAACAACTTGATAGAACTATTTTTATTATTTTTTCCATAAATTGTAAAAGTATTGCCAGCAGGGTGTCAGTAATTGTCTTGTTTATACATTTTATAACTGTATGTAAAATTACGTTCTAATATGTTCTTGCTGCTATTTAATGAATTACCGTTTTAATTTATTAATATTCAATGTTTTATTTATTTTTGAGATTGTTAAATAAACTTTTTAAGGCTGATAATGAGTTTTAGCATTCTTGTTGTAAATCTTTACAATGCTGTGTTTGATTCAAAAATAAAATTGGTTATATAAAATTAACTAATCCAGTTTTAATTAACGCAGTATTAATTGGGTAAAAAATCACCTCTTTCATTCATACATGACTATTCCATTGAGTTTTATATTAACATGACAGGAGATATGAATTCAAAAAATTATTTTAACGAATCAGCAATTGCATCGCGAAAAGACATTTTTTGATTTTTATTTAAGGTTTACTTACTTTTCTGTATTTAGTATTTTATTATAGGCTAGCACGGGGTTGCTCGGGATTAAAATACTTTCATGTATAATATTGTTGATGTAAAAAACTACTTTTATATAGAAAATTACAATACCCAAAATTCTTTTATCGTCTGAAATGTTTTTTAATTAAAATGAGAATATCAGTTGAACCAGACGATTTTTAAAAACCACCGATAGCTAATTTTCTCCATAAGTTAGTGATATTTATTGCATAGGTATTTCAAATTTTGTTCATAAATCTTGCAGTATAAGAAAGATTTTACCGGATGTTTTGGGACTTTTTCATTGAGAAAAAGCATTAGAATAAACATGAATAAAAAAATAATAAAATTCGTCTTCATCCAAAATTCTACTAATCTGATCTAGCAACAGTTCTTATGTATTCTTGTTCTTCACTAATAAAAAAAAGTGTTATAAATTGTAAATTTTATGCACAATTTAATTTTTGAAAAGTTATTAAAATGAGGGCAACGAATTGAACGTAAATGAAACTTGTGTCGTGCAAAGCTAATTTTTTAAACTTTTATTTTGTGTAAAAACAGTTTTTGTGACATAATACATATTTTGGAAAAATATCACGGAAAATGCCAAAATCTTGCTTAATTTCCAATTAACTAAAATTTTAATAAGATTTGGGGCTTTTAAAAGTTGACGGTTGACTCTCTTTTTATATAAAATGTATTAATAAAAATAAGCAAAAATTTCAGAAATAAAGGTAAATTAGTTCAAAATCCAACCGTTGCCTAGCAACGGAGTAGCTATAAATTTGCGTCATTTCAAAATCGTCTGCACGTAATTAACAATTATAAAAATTAAAAAAATAATGAAAATTGAAGGAGAAATGTCACAGATATAAAATTGGTATCATTGAAAAGTAAACTTTGAACTTTAAGATGGTATAAAAATATTATTTGGGAGATAATTTGCTCCGAACTTAAAGCGGAAAAACGGTTTCGGATAATTTCTAATTAACTGACTGTTTAATTAACTTTTAGGCTTCGAAAAGTTGAGAATAATCTTCCTCTTGTCTTAAATAATAAGTGTGCAAAGTTTGGTTGAAGTCGATCCAGTAGTATAGGAGGAGATGTGGAACATACCCACATATTTATTCATAATGACCTTTATTTATATTAAGATTTCAATCTAATCTCTGAGAGAAAGCATAATTTTGCTTTTCAGTCAATAGTCAAGTAAGTCATATTGTTTAGGAGCTTGCTGCATTAACTCCTGTTGCCGTTTCTGTCGCAGTGTTTATTGCATCCGTTGTAATTGGAGCATTGCTTGGAGCTGGATAGGGTTATTAGAACGATGTAGACAAAATGAAACTGCAAATTAGGTGTAAACAAAAATCTTCTAGGAACATAAGGTCTCTAAAGTCTTCAGAAAGTCTTTGGCATCATTTAACATCTATATTATATAAAACGCTTATGCATGGCGCAAAAAAATGACCTTTATTTCTTTCTCCCCGTTGGCAACGATCAGTTTGTTTACCAATCTCAACCCTGACGCCAAGAATTTCGCTAACCGAGCTAATCGCTTACGGATTACAGGAGAAGTCGTTACTCTTTTTGAATTTATTTATTTAAAATTAACTCTTTGCGAAGTTTTGAATAAAATTTGCGTAGAAGAGAGCAGCGTGCAAGGGAATCCCTGGATGAAAGATTTCAGCGAAGATCGGCCAGAAAGCCGCCGATAGGCTTAGGGAGCCAGAGTCTTTTTTTTTTTTGTAATACTAATTGTGTGCACTATTTACTATGGGTAAAAATAAAAATTAGAGAATAAAGACCAGAGAACTAATTATACATCAGAAATGTTCTCTTGCACACTGCTCTCGGAGAATGATTAAAGTTGCATACTGTTTGCAACGTATATACATAGAGAGATTAGATTTTTTTGCCACCGTGTTTGTACGGACTGTTTTAGCACATATATATTTTCACTGGAAGAGAATTACCACATGCTGCTAATGGTGAATGATAATGTTGCATACTTTTTGCTTTTCTGTGTAATATTTCATAAAAAAGAGTGCATATTTAAAATTTTGCTTAAAAAAGCAAGGATTTTTGAAATTTTTGAGAAAAAAGCTATCTTATCAATTATAAAAGGCTAAAAGTAAATAATTATTATGGGTTTTAAATTTGAATAGTTAATATGAACATGTTTCAAGCCACTATTTTCTTTAAACTTTCCTTTTTTAGCTAAAAGGTTCCAAGATGGTTTACATCTTTCTACGACAAGATACAATCAAGAATTTTCTGAGATTTAAAACACAAATGACTGCACTGAGAAACACACTATATTTTTCTTGACTAAATAATTGTTGAAATAAGCATGTATACATGTGGGAAAACTTTTCTGAATTACACTCCATTGCAAAGAGGGCATATTTGAAATTTTGGTGGAAAAAGCAATTTTTAAAAATTTATTTTGAAGATTTGGAAAAGGCTATCTTATCAGTTTTAAACTTAAAATTTTAGTGGAATGAAGTTATGTTGAAATAAACTTTTGAATAAATACTCAAAAGTGTATGCCAAGAAGTTTTTAATTTCTGATTGATGAAAATAATTTTGATTTTTAATCATCTTTGGATTATAAATATTACCTTTGAAATTTCTTTCTAACATTTACATATATATCTGTGCTACCAAAAGATTTTAATTGTAGAAACTGATGAAAAATTAATTTTAGGAGTTCGTGCAATTTCAAATAATTTAAATTTACTTTTATTAATTAATGTACTTATAATTTCCTAATACTAGCATAAACGGATAACTACGGCAAGCGTGTGAAGCGAGCTGTTTTCACATAGTGATCCCGAAAGAATCACGTGGTTTTTTGGTGTCGGTGAGCGGAGCGAGCAGGGGGTGTTATATATATATATATAAAGATTTTATAACAACTGTGCTAGGACACCCAGTGTCTTCATGTAGCGAGCGAAGCGAGCAGGGTTTGCGTAGCAAGCCCCGGAGGATTGCAGCGCAATCCTCCTGGGGGTTGGCGAGCTTTAGCGAGCAGGGGGCAGAGCCCCCTAGTAATACATAACTCAAGAACGACGAGCAAGAACTAACCAATAAAATTTAGTTACGAATTATTTCAGCACAAATTAAACATGTGAAACTATAATACTACAAGAAGAGCTCCAAATTTTGCCAGAAGCTCCGATATACGCAGAATATCAATGTTGCATCGAATCATCGAATATCATACATTTTTTAAATTTCCAGGGGTTCTCCGATATTTCGTACTGCCGCTATTAATTTCCTACTAACTAGCCTTAAACAAGATACATTTCAGAGTGTTCGCGATGAAAATGGCTGAAATACATCTTATATATCCCTTATTTTCGAATATGGGATGATGATGATGTTGGAACGATGTATGCTAATGGCAAATAATTCAAGGAATACACGGCTCGACTAATAAAACTAAATTTAATCAGTTTGCCAGAAATTAATTAAAATTAATTAAATTAAATCTAAATTTCGCCAGAAAAACCAATATACACAGAATATCAATGTTGCATGGACTCATCGAATAACATACATTTTTAAAATTTCCAGGGGTATCTCCGATATTTCCTACTGCCGCTATTAATTTCCTACTAATTAGTCATAAACAAGATACATTTCAGAGAGTTCGCGATGAAACGGGCTGAAATACATCTTATATATCCCATATTTTCGAATAAGGGATGATGATGAGGATATTGGAACGATGTTTGTTAATGGCAAATAATGTAAGGAATCCACGGCTCGACTAATAAAACTACCTTTTTTAATCTTAAATTCTCATTACAACGCTCTCTAGAACCTTTAACCCTGGAATGGTAACTTTACTTCGCAGTTTGAATGGGAGGAAGAGTCAATTTGATTGAACGTTACCATTCTAGGGTTAAATAATGTTTTTGATCTTATATTACATTGTAGGTTTGGTTGTTTCCCCTGCCTGATTTGCTGATCCATTACGTCGACATTATTTTGAAGCACTCTGAATATTACTGATTAAAACTATATAAAAAAGAACTTTTTCTGTTTTTGGGTATCTCTGCTTTTACCTAGAAAGTAAAAGAAGTGAACATTTACAATACCAGATGTTAAAGATGAAATAATCAAAAAAGTTAATTAAAATGTTTCCAACAATGTTCGTAACAAACGCTTTTACATTATTTATGTAAGTGATTTTGTATTAAAGAAATTCGAAAAGTTTTTTTTATTACAAAATGCACGAAGATAACACAGATTAATCACGTATACATAAAATTTGTTCATAATGTCATGCGAAATCATGACAGTAAATATTAGTACAATACAAGGCATGGAGAGACAGAAAAACCACACGAAAATATTGACGTCATGAATTCAAAAATTTTCAGGCTAACTTACTTGAACTGAATCATTTGAATCAGATCCATTCGACATTTCATTAGTATTTTCGGAATCTAAAGAGTCAATTAATTCTGTAGTAGAATTTATAGAGCTATGTCCATTGGAGCTGCTTTTGTGATCTTTGGCTGTAGTACCGTTAGGATTTTTGTTGAAAGTAGTCCACGTAGTATTTGGTACAGGTTCACAAACTGAATTTGTATCTTGGCTAACTGGTACGAGTGGTTTCTTATGTGATGATTCTTTGCTGCGGTATTTTACTGAAATGCCTTTCTTATGCTTTTTGACCTGACCATTTGTCAATAACCAGGATTTTAAATGTTCCTTCAAAACATCCTGTCTTAACGATTGGAAATATCCGGCCACATCCTTGCCAGCCATAGTTTTAGAACTATAATGCGCGAGTTTGTCAATCAGATTGGGTTCAACATCTTTCAAGTCATGCATTGGACAAGGATCTTTATGCTTCTGGCATACGTGTTCCCAGTTGTCGACCTCATTTTCAGGTAGGACTAACTTTTTCTTAAATTTTCGTCGCGATTTTGAATATGGAATCGAATTTTGGATCAGTTTGCTGATCCACATATCTACCAGGCTGGGTGTAGGACTGAGAGAAGATCTTTCAAGGTTTGGTGAGGAAGGACAAGACTCTAAAGAATCTGTTGTCATGTCAGTGGAAATAGTTGTCATGCTTTCAGTAGAAGAAGATTTGATCAGTAAATGTCGTTTATCGGATCGTTTTTTGGATGGATCGTTTTGATCTGAGCCTGAGGGAACATTGGAACGTTTATGTCCATGGCACTTGTTTGACTGTTTTATTGAAGGTTTTGTTTCCTCGCCTGAAGGAGACGTAGCAGTTGAGGTTGAAGATACTGCTGTATAATTCCCAGAAGATTGATCTGCAGTCGTTTTTGATGGCTTAGAGGGCTTTACAGAGTAAGCAGTGTTAGAAGACTTCACTGAGTATACACTCGATGCATCAGAAGATTCGGAACAGGCAGTAGAAGACTCCACGGCAGAAGATTCTTCTGAGCAAGTAGATAATGCATTAAGTTTTTCTATTGTGTTTTTAACAGATGGAGGAAAAGACTTCACGGTGCAGGTTACCAATTTATTTGGAAATTTAGATGGAGTTGCTTCGGTTGGATCTTTTGGAGGAGGTGAGGATCTTGGTGCGTCTTCGTGGCAGTTATGATCCTTATTCACTGCTTGTTCAGTTTCTTTGTTTTGACAATCTCCATCACCTTCAGATCCGTCAGGTGATCTTCCTAAATCGTCAGGTGGATTGCCTTGAGCAAACAGGCCAGGCATAACACTTCCAACACTGTAAGTTGAATTCCTGAACGTGCTGAATTCTTCAGACAAGTTCTTTTCAACACTACGGCTTCCTGTCGAGCTCATATCCATATTTTTCCTGTTGTCTCTGCCTAAAACAGTGACAGCAGAAAGCGAGCTACAAGAAGATGTATCGAAGTCATCAAGTTCATCGTCTCTTGAACTTGGACGACTGGGATTCGTATGTTCAGCATCGGATATTTGATGCATCAAATCGTGCTTGTAGATATCGTATTCCAAAGCGTCGAGGGTCTCGTTTAACGTGTTCATAGCGTTCTGAATTTCTTTCTGTTCCTGTTCTGAGCTTTTCAGAGCGTCGTGGTTGATCTCCACTTTAGTTTTGGCTACTGTCTTGCGCTGTGGTTTACGGGGAGGAATTTTTGGAGGAGTTTTCTCTTTTTTGGGTTTTTCCTCTTTGGGGTTTTCATCAATTTCCAAGAGGGAAGCCATCGAAGAGGCTGAACCTCCGTCAGGTGTGGTCCTCTTTTCTTTACAGGGCGATGTTCTCACTTTTTCGAGTTCTTGATAGAAATAATCATCTTCAGGTATGCCGATGAGTGTAGGTTGATACCTGTAACAGCTGCGCAAGCGGTGGCGAGCGAATGTCACGGAGTTCTGAAGCCGTTCCAAGTACTCTAATACTTGCTGTGGTGGAGAAGCCATGAATTCAGGATCGAAGAACTCTGGCTGGAGTTGGAAGTCTTGAGCTTTGAATTCGCATCCGTGCTGTCCCATGCGGTCAGTCCATGTTTGGTTGTAGGTCTCTACGATGGAAGACATCTGCGACCAAGGATCAGAGCCTATTTTTCGTCGTCCCATAGAAGTGGTGTGATAGAGTTCAAGGCGTTTTGATGTTTCAATGCGTGTATGGGTGGAAGCCTGAAAAAACCATAAATTAAAATTTAAAAAAAAAGCAATGTGTATCGAAATGAGATCGACAACAACACATAAAATATGTCGTACAACTAAATAATTTTATAGTTAAAGTTGTCTGTTCATCTTTCATCAAGTCTTATTTTGAATCATTAATTGATTTCACAGATTTTTTCATAAAATATGAACTTTTATGACGAAAATAGCTAAAGTTTTCTTAAAAGAATTTTAACCAATTCGGGTGCATTTTGGCAAGCAGCCGATGTTGATGCTTATGAAGTTTGCATGACAAAAATAGGAGAAACTTCATTGGTTCAAAAGTTGGATATACCAGTTTTCCCTAAAGAAAAAATATCAAAATTTTATAAATTGTTCGTATTTTTTCAGTATCGCAATGGTGTGTACACCTTACGATCACAATAGCAATAGAAGCAATCTTATGACTTTATTGTTGAAAGTTGAATTAATCTTTTTGTATAATGCTTACAGCTATTCGAGTTCGTCTTTGAAACATTTTCTTCTCAAAAATATGCATCTGTAGACAGCATTTTGCATAATAACTATCGCTTTTTAAGATGCTGATTGTTCTCCTGTTTTTAAATCACATGTTAGATACATGGAAAAATAAGATAAATACATTTAAACAGGTAAATTTACTATTTTCCTCTCGTGATCCATTTAAAATAAAATGAACTAATAATTACCGAAAAATAGAGAAATTTCTTTAGACATAGTTATTGTGATAAAAATTAACCAAATGTTAAAAAAGCAGATTATATTCAATGCCTGTTATTTTTGCTTTTGAATACGGAAGAGAGCCGACTCCATTTTGGCATAAGATTCATAGTTTCAGAAGCTTTGCTATAAATTATTTGAAATCTGCGTGACTTTTGAAATGAAGTTTTGAAAATTTGTATCTAAAAAGAATTCATACAAAGTGATTTAAACCTACTGTATTTTTTTCTCTTCATATGCTTAGTTGTCTTCATATGCTTTTGACCGTTTTTTGTTTCGGCTTACCGGTGTTTTCGGTTATTTTTTTGTCCCGGTTATAGCCGGTTTTTTTAAAAATCCAATAACCGGGTAAAAATACCGGTTTGGAAGATAGGCTCGATTTTTGGTTCGATTAGACTAAAAATTACCAAGTTATGAAGCTTTGAATTGCATCATGTTAGGCCAATCAACGACAGCCGCTTCCTCGAGGCTTCTGTTGGTTGGTGGATTACTGAAATGTTCATTATGAACAGATAAATATTGGCCAATGGATTGATTTCCTGTAAAAACAATAATAAACAATTTTGTCTACAAACGGCGTTTGATTTTTTATATATAAAATGATTTCTTTGTTGCAATCGTTAACTAAAAAACAGGCCGAGTTATTAAGTAATTTTCATTTATTATGGGAGAGTGGCAGACATACGTACATCTCGGTTCAAGTTTCAAGTAAAAAAGCGAATAGAAGATCCCTGCCTATATCTCTCAGATAGGGATTTAACATACAGACACGTGATCAAAGTGAAGGGAATATTGGCTATTTTTAATAAATTACGGAAGCGTTTCAGGGAAAAGTCTGGCGCCAAGGAGATGCCGTCATGATTTTCTGTGACCACGTGAAAGCGATTAAAATATTCTTCTAGTAATAAATATGCCAAACGAGAGATTTAATATACCTCCAGCGCGGGAAATAAAACGAAACTGGAGTTTAAGAAAAAAGATTTTGGAATACATTAAGACTTTAAAATATATAATATTAGAATTTGAAATAAAATTAAGTGAGATTATTACATATATATATATATATATATATAAAATCGAAAACCGGTTATTTTGAGCGGTTATAACCGACAGGTTAAACCAGAGGTGGAAAGAACCTGAATAACCGAAAATCGGTTATTTTCACAATATTTCATCCCTAGACCTATATACATGGAATTTTGTGTATAGTTTTGGCATGAAAATAGTTGAAGTGTATAAAGTCATGTATCCAGTCGGACCAACGGAAGACGTACACCGCGCATATAATAAAGCACGACTTATATGTTTTTCAAGGGGCTGACGTGAAACGACGTATAAATGAAAAGAGGAATAACCGAAATTTTAATAAACTTCTCTGATTATTCGAAATTTAATGCCAGTAATGCAAATTCATTTAAAAGTAATAGTTGTAACATTTTTAAGGTAGTATATTGCTACACAGTATGGAAACAATGATTAAATTTTAAAAGAAACATTTATCATGAAAGGGAGAAAAATCATACTTAATTGTATATCTTGAGTACTAAACTTTCTTACTTTGTACTATTTATGGGTAGTATATGTAAGTTTTCCCCTTAAGATGAAATGGAGAAATAACGTCTGAATGGAGAAATTATGACTTAATTAATCATATTAATTAATTCATTAATTAATTAAGTCATAATAATTAATTATGATTAAATTAATGAATGAATGGAGAAATAATGACTTAAACAGAAAATTTGCGAATCTAATAAAGAAGGAAAACGATGGATAACCTTTATTTTGCGTCGTATAAAGGACTAGCAGTACGCGCCCGGCGTTGAATAACTGTTCTTTTAACTAAATATATCAGCATATATACGCGACTATCAAAAGTATAAAACAAATAAATCAAATGATTCTTGGATCAGTAAAATGAAGTAATTAAGATTAGCTGGCGCAATAAAATGATAGAGAGTATGGCGTGATTTTGCTTGGTACCGCCAGCCAATCGGATAGTAGAAATGTATTCTGGGAACTGAGAGTAACCTTGGGTCGGACGAAAGCTTCGTCGATTCGGATATGCGAGAGAAATGTTTAGAACTGATCAATAAAAAAATTGATAGAAAATCGGAGAAAAAAGATATTTTAACCATTCTTCATTTAAAACAGGGGTAAATAATCCGGTTTATTTCTTAAAAATGAAAATGATAGCGTTATTACAACGTCGGATGCAAGAAAATAAGAATTGAAAGTTAATAATATAAATGAAAAGTGACTATTATTTAAAAATTTCTCAAAATTCAGTACATTACGTTGGAAATTCAAAACAAACTTCATTAGAACGAAAATTGTTTGTTCTATCCGATGCTGCATTGATTGTTTTTCAACGACCATTAGAAAACATACTACAGCCGTAAACGTACCAAAAATGACCAAAAACAACACAAAACATTAAATAAAAAATTTTCTAGATTAAATTTTAACATTCCGGCTTCGAGTTACATTGAGTCAACATTACGACTACCTGTGTGCCAAATTTCAAGGCTGTAAGTGCGATAGATTCGTCTGGACATCGCACACACACATACACACGCAAACATTGACTTTTATAAGTACAGAAGTACTTTACCACTATAATGGTTACGAATGAATCGGAAATATGACGAAACGACGTATAAATGAAAATGACGTATAAACGGTGCTTTACTGTAGTCGATTCACTGATAATGTGACAAATCTAAGAACGGAACGAGCGTTGTGGTTAAAATGCCATACAATAATCAAAATTCTTTTGACAACAGTTAATGACAGACAAATAGAAAAGGGTGTCATCAAGCCACAATAAACAGCTGGGTCATCGTTTGTTTAAATGCTATTCTGTATGCAAATGCATAAAAGATTTTGCAAACCAGACA
The DNA here is from genome assembly GCA_013235015.1 of Araneus ventricosus. Taxonomy (NCBI): domain Eukaryota; kingdom Metazoa; phylum Arthropoda; class Arachnida; order Araneae; family Araneidae; genus Araneus; species Araneus ventricosus. The sequence goes on along the minus strand of BGPR01003176.1, from coordinate 29,487 downwards.
AGGTCATTTGCGAACAATGAAATCACTCGCGACCTCACTTTGTATGTCTGGATACAGTCTCTAAACACAAAAACATTTCATTTTAATTTTGTTTAATAGAGGATTAAATAAACACAGTCAACGAGTTTCATCTTCGACGTTATTGTTATTGTTTTATAAAACTGAGTTTTTACTTATCGACAAACTTTTGTAGTTTGTTTAGTTTTCTTTAATAAAATCCAAATCAAATAAACACAGACAACGAGTTTAATCTTCGGCGCGACTTTTTATTGTATTTATTGTTTTATAAAACTGAGTTTTTACTTCTCGACAAACTTTTGTAGTTTGTTTAATTTTCTTTATGGTGTCCGAGAATTGTCGGACACATTCCAAAAATTAATAAAAAAAACCCTAATAACGTTACAACTACGTTTCTTCAAATGAGAGAGCAAATAAAAAGTTTTTTTCAGATAGGTAACGCGGCGTTATGGCGTTATAAATTTGCTACAAAGAGAAAATTCCGTACGGAAAGGCTAACAATCGGCAGAAGCCGATGAGCGTTTTATGGTTTCCTTTTTTAATTTTAATTGAATATCTCGAAAAATATTCAGTTTTCACAGTACATGTGAATTTACAAATTATAGAACGTAAAATTCCCTACAAATACATGCGTTTATTTTTCTTCTAGCTTTAATATTTTGGCAGATTATGGCTCTCAAAAATGGTAGATTTTCAATAATTTACGGTCACCTAAACCACCGTAACGGCGGGTTCCCTATCTGAAAAAATAAATTTAAAAAAAATGAAATGCCCTCTCATTTTTTTAAAAAAACCCGTAGTTATTAGGTACATTATTAGGTTTAAAAAAATAATTTTTGAAATGTGTACCACAATTCTCGGACACCCTGTTTATAATTTAAATTTAATTCTTCTTTAATGTATTAACATTAGAACATCATAAAAGCTAGGATTTTCAGTGCATATTTACGTCATAGAAATAGCAAGTATTATAAAAACTGCAGTTATTTTCAAAAATATATCCGGCGCGTAAAAATGAATGCAAAATTAAATAGTCGAAAAAATCTTTCTAAAAAATATCAATTTACTCCTTTCTACTGAATAAAATCGAGCTACTGAATAGTATTATTCTTAAGCAATATTCAAGAAAATATAAATGACGAAAATTTTGAAGATATTAAGGATTTGTCAAAAAATATTCCGCATAATTTCTGACAAACCTATATCTGTAATCATAACGAAGCTGAATTTTTAATTTAGATATATTTACGTCCCGTTTTGAAGCAACACAAGGGTTATTTTGGACGGACCTCCTAATTTTCAGCAGCGGTCAGATGACGAGGACGACGCCTGGGCTGGCACCCGCTCTCCAAGCTTCCAGACCACACCAGCGGAGGGGCGTTTAGCTCCGGAGGATGTAGCGTGTACCAGGCCGTTCTTCGGTGGAATCGAACCTGAAGCCCTCCAGCCCCGAGATCGGGACCTTACCACCAGGCCACCGTGGCCAGCGGAATTTTTAAAAATAGAAGCTTACATCAATTAATATTTCAGAAAGAAAAAAATGAAATAATTCGGAAGTAATTGAAGATATCTTAAAAAAAGATTCGGTATAATTATTTCTTAGCATCGATATTGTATTCAAAACGAATAATTTGATTATTTCTAGCCGATAAATATGCCTACAGGTAGGAAAAGAATCTACCAAATGGTACGAAATTTATTGCACTGTGTTGCGTAATGTAAAATGGAATGAATAGAAACAGTTTTTAAATTCAGTTGTAAAAGTTGTATAGTTTTTTTAAAAAATCAAAATACTATACAGTCAAGGGTCTCTGTCCTTTCTTTAAAATGATAATAAGTTTTAGATACTAGATGATTATTTTATGAATAAAAAATTTAAAAAATGGCGTTTCTGTCGTCATTAATGGTTCTTGCTTTGGATGCAAAATTCAGCAACCTTTCCCTACATTATGGCATTGACATTGTGATCTTTCAAAATGATTGCATCTTTAATTACAGAAGATGCACTCTAAGAGTGGTTATTGAGCGTTTTCTAACAGACTCTTCGTTATTGAGCGTTTTCTAACAGACTCTTCGTTATTGAGCGTTTTCTAACAGACTCTTCGTTATTGAGCGTTTTCTAAAAGACTCTTCATCTATGAAAACTAACATTAATTTTTTGCCTAGATACTTTTTTTTAAAAAAAAGAACCAATATAAGCATCATCTTTGGACAAAAAAAGACATTCCATGCATATAATCTAAACAATTTTTTAGCTTTTTAATATCTCTTTACCCCACCATATTTATGGGACGAGACATGGGTGGGATGGCTATAAAAATGGAACCTGAAACTCTTTTTCACCTTTCAAGGAGTAAAATACTAGTTAAATGCAGTAAAACATATTCGAATATTTACAACACTGATGGACTGATTAGAAACACTGATTACCACTGTTTCTATTTGTTTCACGAATTCCAAAACATGTGCTAAAGAATTTCATCAATAAAAAATAATTAGACAAAAAGTAAAAGCAAATTAAAAAACTAAAATGAAATTTGATTAAACGATAGTGTAGATGTATTTTACAGATGGTTGCGAAAAATGTCACCGACTGTTCATCAACGGATTCCGAGACTACCACTTTTGGACGATTTTACACCGGAAAGGGGTGTCAGGCAATGAGTCATATGAGCGCATTTCCGGAGTTCTTTGTTAGATCACGCTCAGTAAAATGTAAACATCACCCTTCTATTCCTCACTTTCCCCCTATTTTGATGAAAATAACATGGCACATGCGCAAAAGCGTGGAGGGTTTCCGAATTCGTTGCTAAACAATATAATTCAGTGCTTAAAAAAATTTTGGAATAATAAAACACATCCCCAAGTCAACGGTAATCTTGCAAAGATGTAAAAAACACTTAATTATGTTGCCAGCTTAACAAATCATAATTTTCCTGTTAGATTGATTCGTTACCTGCAAATAAAAAATATAAGACATAAAAACAGGAAATTTCCATTCATTTTTCAACACCCCCAATAATAACAAAATATCTTTGTTTCGTTTAAATGCATATACAGTCGGACCTCTATTTAACGAACCTCTATTTTACGAATTTCTCTATTTTGAGAACTTTTCCTTAGAACCAAGAACATTTTGCGAATTTCTTCGTAAAATAACCTCCAAATAGCGAAGTGCATTCTCTATTTAACGAACTTTTTCTTGTGATCCAATATTTTTTTCTCCCTATTTCTCAAAATATTTCTGAACATTTCAAACTAATTCTTTCTTTTACACATTTTGTGGTGATCGATGACCTTGAACTGTGTTTACCAGTCTCCTAACTCATCGAGATCAGTAAAATCGCAGTCATTCTTTTCATTTCATCCAGGAGGTGCAACCTCCCCCCACTGTCCACTTCCCCCTTCAATATCCCCCTTTCACCCTCAATGGAGTTGTCCCGTATCCTCCTCGAACTTTATCAGTAATTAAATTTAAGGACGCATGTGGTAATGTATGCTTAAAATTACTCGTTGAAATAAATGCGATTAAAATTCATTAATTTTAATATAAAATTATTTATTTTAAAATTGAAAATACTGTGTATTCCCGGACAATGTTTTGTTTTATTCTGGTTTTCCTCGCAGATTTCTTTTCGATGGGTAAGAATATATAAAACAAATAGATATTAATTTACAAAATAAAGGAGTAATTAATTACTTCTTTTTAATAATATTTAGTGTTTATGAATTTAAAATCTGTTTTGTGCAGTTTAAAACATTTTAAAAGGTGAATCTCTATTTAACGAATTTTCCATATAACGAACTTTTTTTCGGGATTTAGCGACTTCGTTAAATAGAGGTCCGACTGTATTTTCAAACAGATATGCTTTTTATAATTAGCAACGGCCCAACTTCAAGCATCCAAACGAAATGCAGCTATTTACAATACAGGTATTGTATCAGAAAGTACTTAATGTCTAGTCTCAAAGAATGTTATAAGCAAAATGTATGCTTTCTCACCTTATCTGAATCATCATCTCTTTTGGGGATGCATGCTTCTTGATCAGAATTGGCCTTGCGCTTGGCAATCTGCTGCCGACGAATCCTCAGGTATATCAAGACTGCAAATACATACACCAGTCCAAGAATCCCTAAAGACAGTCCAACCACCATCATGTTAGCCTTACTGCTTGGAGGGTCATCATCCATCGAATCGATACCTGAAATAGGAATCATAACAATCATGGACCACTTATGCAAATATACATGTTTCTTTTTAAATCATTACATGATATAATGTAATGCCATCGAATTAGAATAATCACATTAGAGCCGAATCGACTTGTCTTGTAAGGTTTTGGATTCTTTCATTTTTTTTCGACAAGAAGAATAAATGTTGTTTTACTGCATTAGAGCTTAACTACCGCCATTAACTTTATCCAAATTGGTTTGATGTAACCTTCAAGCTGAAAGGTAAACGATGAATTTCTCAATTTTTCTTAGTGGGAAATTTTCAACTTCGGATTATGAGGAAGAATCTGTATTCTCATGAATAGCTAAGTTTAACTGTAAGTTAAATGCTTCATATTTCATTTGCTCAAAATTAAAACCTTTTGCATTATTATTCATATAAATTAAATAAATCTTAATTATAAACTTTTGATGACCCGAGTATTAAAGGAAATTGGTTTTACCTGGCACCCATCCGACTCTTATAGCCACGCATGTCTCGAACGGTGAGTACTCGGGTATTTTGCAGAACAACCGGACCAGTGCAAGGTGCTGCTGAAGCACTCGTCTGTCTTGAGAGTTACCCAAAAACTGGAAGATAAAACAAACCAGTCATTATTAATAATTTTATAAAGAATTAGCTTGATAATTATATTCTTCAAAATAACAGTTATGAAAAACATTTAAATTTCTGAATGTTTCTAATTTGCCTCGATTTAGCGATCATGTTTCTTAAGAAAAAATCCATTAAGAAAAGACGCCACTATGTTGGGTTGTATAGAATTAACACCACATCAGCATAATTTTTGCGATGGTGCAGTGTTATGATTTATGCCATTTTTCTATGATTTTTTTATTAATTTGAAGTATTATGTCATAAGTATAGAAGATCACCGTCTATCATCCAAAGGATATTCTAAATATCATTATGTGAAATAAACTTAGAGATAATAATTAATATTTAACGCAGATTTCAGAATAATTTTGTAACTATTGAGCAGCAAAAAAAAGTTTTTTTTATTTATTTTTTTGCAGTACATTCTTTGTGGTATTCGTTAATGGGATGTAAAAAAATAATTTACAGTGGTATCACAAAGAAAAAGTAGTCCCTGTTGTCATTTTTATGAGAATAGTAAGTTTATGTGGTCCTCTTTAGGTTGCCAAGAAGGCATTTACAGAGTTGTGACCAGTTGCGAAGACTTTTCATTCTGTTTGTGATTATCAATTATACTAGAAAATCACCCATCATGGTATGATGGGTGCGAATTGCCTCTTCATTCGAGAGATTTTCCGTTAAATTTGACGTGTTTAAATAGATATATATGAGAGAGAAATGTTTAACGTTGATTCAAAACAAATAAAATAAACATATGTTTTATGACAGGAAATATTTATTTTATTTACACATTCCTTTATTCAAAAAACCTCTTGGTAAACAACATTCCGTGTGAAGTATTTTTCGTTGTTTAACAATTTTCCTTGTACTTCAGATGTCTTTGTGTAAATTTTAACGTTGCCAAAAAGTATTATCAAATTATATCATCACGATTGCAATAAATAATCAGATGCATCGTGGCGTCCAAACTATATCACGCGTATGATATACCACTGACGTGATTTACTACCTTCTATTAAAAAACGGAAAATAATTTGAAATATATTATTAATATAATTTAAAATTTCTCGGGAACTATTGATGTAGCGAGATAAATTTTATATCAATTGATAGCAAATTTTTTTTGCTATTTTAGAGCTATTAAATTTGAGAATAGAACGACAATTACTTTTTAAAATTTAAAATTACTGAAATTTAGGTGCTCTAACAATGAAATAATTGTTTAACGTCTCGCAGTGCTATGCCGCGAATTTTATTGTTGGTGACGTCAGAACGTTACCGGATCAGTGAGAGACAGATCCAAGCTATTATATTAGTAATAGGAAACCAATTGATGTTTGAATTCATAATATGTTTTACCTGCAGGAAAAATTGCCTTGTTTTGTGTCTCGGACTCATCCTTGTTTTGGAAATGAACGGTACTACTTCCATTGGCGCTGCACCCCTTTGTGTTTTCCTACGTGCTGATGATTATTATTTTTTACTATCGCTTTATTATTTTCTGTTTATTTTCCTTCTGCATTATCTTTTTGCCATGTATATTTGATTTCCCTTTTATGTGTTTAATTATCCTAAACAGTCGTTCTTTGTACATAATGTGTATGTATATTGTATTTCTTTTAGCCTAGATGCCCAGTCTAGGGAGGAGTCTTTACGAACTATCATGAGCATTTCTTTTACCTTTAACATACCCAGGACATGTGTATCTTCACCTTCGGTCCTAAAGGACACGGGTAACCAAATTTTTTAAAAAAAATTCCCGAATGAGTTTTAAATGTTGTAATACCGCTGCTAGCACACGCCAAATTCTCAATAATTTTTTGATTGCCTACGCCGCCCCAGAGTGTTTAAGGCACTAATTCTAGTAGTACAATCTTACCTGTAGGAATGTTTTGTTGCCGTCCGCAAAGAGACCAAACACGGGTCCACCGCCATCAACGCGTGTCAAGGTACGCCAACCATCCCTCGTCAGATATTGAGACACGGCAGCTTTGCAAGAGGGGAATCCAGCCTCGGCGTTCTTCCTGCCTGAAACAACAGATTTTATAATGTTCACAACTTTGCTGAGATATATAATATGGAAGGTCAAACGAAATTAAAATATGTTAGATTTCATTTTCAGAAGACAGATATTGCACTCAGAAGGAATGTTAGTACCAAATCCTACATTTTGAACGCCAGTGTAATGGAAAGTAAAAAATGAATTCCCTCAGAAGGAATGTAAGTACCAAATCCTACATTTTGAACGC